>JACXGK010001841.1:0-62741 GCA_016801125.1 Novumbra hubbsi
TCTGTCCCTCCCAGGGGCAGGACGGGCGGGCGGTGTCTGTCCCTCCCAGGGGCAGGACGCGGGCGGTGTCTGTCCCTCCCAGGGGCAGGACGCGGGCGGTGTCTGTCCCTCCCAGGGGCAGGACGCGGGCGGTGTCTGTCCCTCCCAGGGGCAGGACGCGGGCGGTGTCTGTCCCCCCCAGGGGCAGGACGCGGGGTGGGGTCTGACCAGACAGTTTTAGACGAGGCTACTGTCTTATGCACTGCAGTATCAATTTTAATGTTATTTTTGTGTCTGGTAGACCCAGCTATACATTTATTGATAAGCAGCCCTACTAAAATGTGAGTAATAGCGAGCAAGAACTACAAATTAGTGAGTGCGCCATCTACTAAAAGGCACAGGCAGAGTTCTATTCTCTGTGCTCTATTATGTGTGGAGTTGCACTTGGCAAACTCTATTTCAGAATTAAATAATTATCTATTTACTCTGACAGGTCACAACCCACCTTTACCATGTGGGTTGCAACCCGTGCTTTAGGAAAGGCTTCTATAGGTGAATGGGGGAATAGACACCAAACTGTTTCAGGAGATTACAACTCAGTGACATGCGGAATATAGCAGCTTATTATGTTTGCAAAGAAACAGAGTTTTTGTCTGCATTTCTGGGGCACACATTTTTTACTTGGGGATCACATAAATCTTTGCCTTAGGTCGTTATTGCTACATTAAATGGATTAGAATGTGCAGCTCTTTAGTTGTTTAAAAGTAAATTGTCGTCATTTACCAAATTAATGTGCTTGATACATGGGGTGTATTCATTGGAACCTAATTAGAACTATTTTTCTAGTAACTCTAGTTTTGTTGTGATGTGACTCCTGAGGTTGTGTACTAGTAAAGACATTACATTTGTTGTGGGCTCATTGGTCCTGGGTTGTAACATGGTGTTTACCATTCAAAAGGACTTTTAGCAGGATATGCCTGTTATCTTGATTGAGTGCCCTCAGCCGATTGACGTCTGAGTCATAGTGGTTGTGGATAACTAATGACCTATGTTTTTCAGTTCTGATAAGATTGCAGTGTTATCTTTGCACTAGTTGGCTGTGCTTTGACCAAAGCCTGAGTTTTTGGTTTAGAATACATGATTAGCTGTGACCGTCAATTCTATCTGAATTGAAACAGACGGCACTCCCAAAAATAAAATGCTGCACTCCTGAACTTTGTTTTGATTGGGTTTGTGATTGGCAGTGAACAACTTGAGACATGATGAAACCTCTTTGAGGTTTATTGTTGTTTTGAGCAACTTGGACATTTCAGTGGGCTGATCTTTTGACTGAAGGCCGTCTTTAAATATGGATTTCTTGTCAACACAATTTCCTTTTAATCTAAAACGGTTCTTCTGGTTTCTCTGCAGCAGGCTTTGTAATACATTTTGTTTGGAACACTGTATTGCAATAAATCATAGCATTGAATCGCATTACTTATAGTATCATGAGAATCACAACATGCATCTCCCGCTATTTATTTGTTTAGAGATTGTATCGGTCCCTGGCAATTTCCAACCATGCTGGCATAGTGAGACTTTTTTGTTGAATCTTTTTTATGCCATTTTTAGATAGGAAAGTGAGTTTTTGCTGGAATATGAATGAGCCAGATTCAAACCCACGCAGCAGTCGTACATGTGCAACGGAGTCAACCGCTTTAACAGCTGGTCCATACAATGATAATTTGAATTTTGAAGCATCGTTTGAACATATAGTTTGCTGTATTGGGTGTGTCCAACTAACGTCTTGGATGAGCTTGTTTCCATGTAGAGAAACTCTTCTAAACACAGAAAGATGGCCTGAAAAGCTGAAAGCAGTTGTGCGCCCTAGAGTTCTGTATCGAGTCACTTACCCTTGTTTGACTAAGTGGTCACGCATTCAGCAAGTGTGCACTCATTTGCAAATGTTTAACAAAGGCCTTTTTTGGTACTGCCTGAAACTTCTTTGCATTTTCTTTGCTTTCCATTCATTAGACTTTTTAATTTTTAAATGTATTTTTATTTCTTCGTTCATTCCAGAGCCCCACATTTTGCTGTTTCGTCGTCCGCTGCCAGCAGCCTGAACTGTCAAAGAAACCGACATCCTTCAGACAAGTAGCAACTGTGGTTGGAGATAAATGAACACACCTCAGTTGGATGAAAAAGACAATTTTCTACTGCATTGTAAAGAGCTCCAAGCAGCTGCCTGAGTTACTGTAAAAATGTTCTTGTTTCCTTGTGATCTGCTTGGAGTCCTTTCAGCCTGTTTTGACTGTATAAACGCCTACATTTATATTAGTTCTAATATGATGATGATGATGTCTCTATGTTTTGGGAAGAAAAAAGAAAACAGAGGTTAAGGTAACCTCTTAGTCATTTTAAACATGCTCTTTGTATTTTAAGCACAATTGTGGTATTGTAGCACCTGCATAAAATATAATAGGTATTGTTTGACAGTTTCAATGTGTTGGGATGTCTCTAAAATTATCATATTAACATATACTTGTTATGGCACTACTCGCTTTGAATACTGCAGATCGCAGTTCCTTCAAATTCTTGCTCGTTACCTAGAAACACGCATATGATGGCAGCCCTGATGATGGGTGTTTAAGAGATGTTTTTGAACAACAAAGGTATTGTAGAATGTAGAATGGGCGTTTAGAGCTGTCTTATGAGACCAACATGTTGTTGCCGTGTCTGCTCTGTATTTACAAATTCTGCTGACTGTGACATATACTTTTTAATCTGACTCTTGGTAAAGATTATGAAGTGATTGATCTTTTTTGTCTTTTTTTATTCTGTCCGTGTGGCGTTTTTCAGAGACCGATCGGTCTAATGCCGGGGTAGTAAACGCACTTCCTGGAGTGTTCCATGTTATGCTCCAGACCAACTGAACTTAATTCATCAGCGCCGTGATTGCCTACATTCATCACACCTGGTCCTTCGGTTTGGTTTAATTAAAATGTATTTATTGGTGCTCCAAGACCAGGGTTGATTGCTTCAGATTGAATGCTTTTAAAATTACAGTCCCTCCATGATTCTCATTTAGAGAGATTGGAGTATGTATTTCCATCATGTTTTCAGATCTGGGTCACCGACCGCTTGCTGGCCATCAGGTTGGTCATGTGATATGTGTTTATTTAAGTCTAGTTCCACCTTATTGCAAGATGATTATCAACCCCTAACCCACCCTTGTGTCTAAGGCAGTGGTTTCAAGGGAATTTGGGCCAGTTTTGCCGAAATGGATTAAGCCTAGTCTAGGACTAACAAATCTTGTTAAAGTCCTGGAATAATTTTAAGGTGTGTCTGTTGAACAGGCCCTATTACAGGTGCATCACAAGAAAATCTAATATAGGAAAGTAAATTTTGTCTATAATTAAATGTTATATATATATTTATTCTAGATACTTAGAAGTGTAACATTTCAAGCCTTTTTTTGTTTTTGATCTTAATGTTTACAGCAAATGTATCCAAATATTAGAATAAATAATGTATAATACAGAATTGTTGATTTAAGAAGAACTCTAATCAGCTAATTAACTCAGAACTCATGCAAAGTTTTCCCACGTTTGTTAATAAATAATTACTTGGTCAGGGCACCTTTTGCACAAATTACTGCATCAATGCGGCGTGGCATGGAGGCAATCTGCCTGTGACACTGCTGTGGTGTTACAGAAGGCCAGGTTGCGTTGATAGCGGCCTTTAGCCCGTTCTGATGTATGTCAATTTCCTGATGATATCCCATGGATTCTCTATGGGGTTCAGGTCAGACCAGTTGGCTGGCCAATCAAGCACAGTAATACCATAGGCTGCAAACCAGTTATCAGTCATTTTGGCACTGTGTGCAGGTGTCAAGTCTTGCTGGTAAAGGAAATCAGCATCTCCATAAAGCTTGTCAGCAGATGACATGGCACCCAAAATCATCACTGACAGCAAAATTCACCCTAGACTTCAAGCAACTTGGATTCCGTGCCTCCACTCTTCCTCCAGACTGTGGGATCTTGATTTCCATATGTAATGCAAAATGTACTTTCATCTGAAGAGAGGACTTGGACTGGACCTTATTTTATTTCTACTTCACCCAAAACATTTTTTTTTTCTGGTTCAGAAGTGGCTTGACTCCACAAATGCGACACTTGTAGCCCATTTTCTGGACAACGCCAGAATCTGGGTGGCTCTTGATGCACTAACTCCAGCTTCAGTTCACTTTTAGTAAAGCTCCCCCAAGTTCTTGAATCACCTTTGCTTGACAATACCCTCAAGTCTGCGCTAATCCCTGTTGCTTGTGCTGTCCACACTTTACCTTTCCAGTCAACTTTCCTGCGAAAAGCCAGCCCTTTCAGCAATGACCGTCTGTGGCTTACCTTCCTCATGGAGGGTGTCAATGAGTGTCTTCTGTCTGCTGTCAAGTCAGCAGTCTTCCCCATGACTGTGGTTGTTTGCTCTGAACCAGACAGAGATGTTGCTCAGGCAGTTGCATAGCTGATTAGAGCTCTTCTCAAGTCACCCTTACTGTATGGTAAATGGTTTATTATCATATTTTGAGATAATTATTTGCAGAAATAATAAATATTCTGGATATTGATTTCTATGAGCTGTAAGCCGTAATCAAGATTGATGACTTTGTGTCATGAATCTAGAGTATGTTTAAATATGTGTTTGTATATTTTATCTATGTTTGAAACAATGCAATAACAGGTTTCTATGCCCTGACTAATCATTAGGATGACCTACTACTTACTAGAATGTCTTTTGTGTTTACAAATCAATAAACTGCGGTCCCATCCATCCAAAAGTTTTTTTCATTCCACTAAAGTTAATACCTTAGAAAATAGAGACTAGAACAACTATTTGTAAAGGAATAATCTCAAAGTGAAAAAAAAATAAGAAATATGAAAAAAAAATATTAAATTAAAAAATCAGATAGAAATGAAATAAAATATATATGGAACATATACATTAAATTGATCATTATATACAGTAAACTCATTTTATAATACATATACACTGCTCAAAATAATTAAGGGAACAAATATATTACACATCAGGTCTTGATGAACAAAATATATTTAATCCTAATCTTTAAAGTACACAGTGTAATTCGTCGAGAACAAAATGACTGAACAACGATCAATGGAAACCAAAATCACTCCTTGTGAAGTTCCCCCAAATTATTTAGGGCTGGATTGAAACTCAGGCTGTTCCAAATTGCGTGAGTTTTATCACAACAATTCAGAATGTGACAAAGAATTTGTATGGCGCCCACACGCCTGTATGTACTCCCACAATGTCTGGGCATGCTCCTGATGAGACGAATGGTGTCCTGGGGGATCTATTCCCAGATCTGGATCAGGGCATCAGTGAGCTCCTGGACAGTCTGGTGGCATCAGATGTACCGACACATAACATCCCAGTGGTTCTCAATCGGTTTCTGGTCTGGTGAATGTAGGGCCAGTCAATAACATCAATCCCTTCTTCATCCAGGAACTGCCTACACACTCAGGCCGCATGAAGCCGGGCATTGTCCTGCATCAGGAGAAACCCAGGGCCCACTCCACTTGCCTAAAGTCTGACTATGGGTCTGAGGATTTCATCCCAGTAGCTAGCTGCGGTCAGGGTACCGTTGGCTAGCATGTAGAGGTCTAAAGGACCCTCCATCTGTCACGTGTGCCCAGTGTGGACCTGCTCTTATCCGTGAAGAGAACAGAGCACCAGTGGCCGACTTGCCACTTCTGGTGTTCTCTGGCAAAAGCCAATCGAGCTGCACAGTACTGGACTGAGCGCAAAGGTCCTACTAGAGGACTCACGTCGGGTCCTCATGCCACCCAGTTTGGTCAAAAACATGCACACCGGTAGCCCATTGGAGGTCATTTTGTAGGGCTCTGGCAGTGCTCCTCCGGTTTCTCCTTGCACAAAGGAGCAGGTAGTGCTCCTGCTGCATGGTTGATATGGCCCTGTCCAGCTCTCCTCGTGTAATGGAGTTCCTCCAAGCTCCTGAGGCTTGAGTGACACAGCAAATCTTCTGGTGACGGAACGTATGGATGTGCCATCTTGCAGGAGGTGGACTATCTGTGCCAATTGAATAGGTTGCAGGTTTCACCTCATGTTACCTGTAGGGAAAATAGCAAATTGCAAAACTAGAGAAGAATCAGTGGGGAAGGATAAAGAGAGCTATTGTCTCTGGCCACCACCTGCAAAACCATTCCATTTTTGGGGGTTGTCTTGCTGTTGCCTCTCCAGTGACCTGTTGTCACTTTCATTTGCACCAAAACAGGTAGCACTGATTCACAATCGCTTATGCTTTTTAACTGGACAGATTGATATCCCTGAAGTTTAATTGACTTGGTGTCATACAGTGATGATTACCTTCATTTGTTTGAGGAGTGTACAATATTGTTCATTATAATTTCAATAAAGGATAGTGTAGGCCAACCGATGGAGGTGTACTGTCTGTGCAGCTCTGAGACTGTCAAGAAGGGAGCTCCTGAGGTGAGGTCCAATAAAATAAAAGGTGCAGTCTCCCATTTTTCAGAGCTGGGTTCTTGGTACATTGAGCAGATTGGCTTTGCTAGAATGTAGAGGGCGTAGAGTTCATATGGAGAGAGAAGGTCAGATAAATAGACAGGTCCCAAGCCATTCATTGCTTTATAGAGTCAATTCTTTGAGGGACATTAAGCCAATTAAGGTCAGCAAGGATAAGTGTTATGTGGGCAGATTTTTCTGATTGTCTCAGGATCCTTGCATCACTGTTTTGGATGAGTTGTATTTTATTAATTGAATTTGCTGGCTGGTACTTCATTTCCATAATCATTTCTGGGGAAAACAAATGAATGGATAAGCTTTCCTGCATCAGAGACGGTCTTAGGCGGGAAAGGTTTTTAAGGTAAAACATTATTTTTTACATTTGTGTCTATTGTGTTTCAGAAAATAAAAGAGTAGGGTAATTTCACACCTAGATTGGCGATGACTGAAGAGAGGGTAATGATGTGGCCGTCAAAGGCAAGGCAGATGTGGTAGGATTTGATGATTTGCTGTGTAGTGCCTATAAGCATTGCCTCTGTCTTGTATGCATCTAGTGTTTTACCTCATCCATACAATTGGACAGGGTTGACTTGAACAAAATGACTAGCAAGGAGTTTCTTCAGATTTCTGTTCATAATGGTGATATTGAGACCCAATGACTTAACTTAAATATGAATTTGAAGACAATTCATCCTGTGTGTATTTTGTCCTATTTTTGGATTATTTAAATAAAATCTAATTAAAGATTTCAAGAATCAAGTAATTTATTTTACAATTATCATATGAAAGATAAACGATAGCACTACCTTTCTGATATCACCTACCATTGTTATTAATAGTAAACAAAAGCCTCTCTAGTACTTTTACATGTCAGAATACACTGCAGAAATTAGAGAATTTGGTTTTATTGCAACAATTACCCATTTACTAACTAGATTTTATGAAAAGTTTCTTCATGCAACCATGCTACGTTTAGGATTTCATGAATCCTCCTGGCACGCCTGCAAACTATCAACTCTAGGCGATATTGGCTATCTGGATTTTCGCATGTAGTTGAAACGCAACATTCATTTTCAAGGAAGTAAAAATCTCAATATTCTGAGAGACTAGTCTGTACATGGTCTGAAATAAAAACATTGGAAAAACTTTACATGACAATATATTGTATATATATATAAGTTGCTAAACATTCTTTACTTGAATATCTGATAATCTCATTATTTCTGGATAGTGCACCATATACATTGTGCAACCTAAATTTATACATACAGTTAATGTACTGTTTAGTAGGTATGTTCTGGTTCATACACAGCTAGCCTTTGGAGGGCAGCATTGGATAGTTGATTGCATTGCAGGCTTTAAATGAGAATGAAAATGCAGTACTGCATCTGTAGTGTTTTAAAGAGCAACAACCTGGATACCTCATCCTATACATGCAAGTCAGAAAGGAATGGGATGTTCTAAATTCAACAGTAAATGAATTACTCAGCAAAAAACATTTAATAAACTGGTCTTGAGACATTCTCATGATTCTTTGGTACTGATACAATGTGTATTGCAATTTAAAGATTACACCGCTTATCAATCATACCTCTGCTGCAGGGACCAAAGAGAGCCATTGGAAAATTAGAAGTAAACGTCACACTGTACAATGTTTAATTACTTAGACATTGTCAACCCAGAATTCTCAACTTTCTTGACAGTGTTTCATTCAGCATATCAGATGCACAATAAGCTTAAACTATACACTATAGTCAAAACATCAAGAGTTCTTTGGCACTGACATAGTTAACAGTTTACTGTGGACAGGACAGCAGTTACCCCTTAGGTAAAGATACACCACATTTGGAATCTAGGGGTAATTGGAAAATAAAATGTTTTAGGTATCACAGAGAGGAATATTTCTACAATTGCAGGAAAATGGAAGGCTGCAATCTCCTGGGTGGTGATGGTCTGCTATTTTGAGCGCCTGCTGAGATGTTTGGTCGTTTGTAAGGATGAGCAGTTTGAATCCCAGTGTAGTAAAAGCGTCTCTGGCCACACAGGGATACTGTATCTGTACATCGTCTAGACCTCTGTGTTAAACTTACAAATGTCTATCTCTAACAGATGTGATAGATTTTTTTTTATATACAAATCCTTACCTCTATAGATGCATTAAAATAAGATTCTCACTAATGCCCAAATCTGTAACCCTAACAGGTGCAAAAAAACATTACTATTATCCAAATCTATACTTCTACTGGTGCAAATAAAATGGAGTCTCGCAAATATCCAGACCTGTAACATTAACCGGTGCCACAACATAACTTTATTAATTCTAATATCCAAATATGTAACCCAAATAGACGCAGCCATTGAATTATCCACATTTTAATTTTGCACAGTGGTGAAAAAGTTTCCTCGTCATTGTGAATTCCCACTGTGTTTTTAAATCATGAGACAATCTCGGTTTTCCCAGAGACTGCGTCAACATTTACACTTTTCAATATATCGAGTAATGCATCAAGCTGCCTGTGATCAGAGGCGTTATCTGATTCCACAGAGTATATAAAAATTAATATCCGTCACTAATCAGAGATCAAAAATAAATATTGCAAGTGAATGTATATCATTGGCTGTGCCAATATTAATGCTGCCCATCTAAGACTGTTACCAGGAGAAATATTGGAAAGATTAACATAAGGAATATGAGATGCGACATAGAGCCACAGCCGACCAGACAGTGGAAGGCATGTGGAGTCTTAAGGAGAGGATTAGAGGTGGGGGAAGTAAGTTTGACTGGAGGAAAATGCAAGAAAAGGCAGAGGAAGAGAGAGGAATGAGAGAGAAAGGTCAGACAGAAAGAGAGTGCTGTGTGGGGGGAGTAGGGGGTTATGTCTGGGTGTCGCTTGCACAGCGGGGTTTCGTCTGCAGCGCGGGAAGAGAAGGACGAGAGATGTAGGTGCAGATATGCAGGGCTGTTCTAATGAATAGGCAGACCTGGGCAAGTCCATTTAATAAACAACAGTTAAGTTATGAAAATACGTATTTATTGTCATGCATTAAATATAACACAATACCAACACATTCATACAAACAGGACTGATTCGCACATAGATGGCCTCATCATTTGAACAGAATAGGGAAGCTTAGGAAACGTGTCATGCAAATACTGCACACCATGTAATTACTTAAGCCATCTCTGAAAATGATGAGTGCAGTTACCTATACAGTGCACAACAAACCACAGATATAGAGGAAAAAATCATTAATAAAATTAAATTAAGAGAAAAAAAGAGAAAAAGATTCCATCAACCGGAGCTTTAGATCTTTTACCATGGTACGGGCCAAAGACAAACAACAAACAAATCAAACTGACTTTATGGCTACAGTGAGAGCAGCAAAAGGCCTCCTCCTAGCTCTCTGTGGGACAAAAACATAATTAATATTCCTTGCACCGCACACATTATAATTCATTAAAATACCTTTATTTTACATTGACTTTTTAAAATGAGCACACATTTAATGCTAGGCTCATGATTTTCCATTCGACATACGTGGCATCTCCACAGCCCACAGGAACAGCAGTAACTTTAAATGAAACGGCAGCAACTTTAAATGAAACAGCAGGCTCACTACAAATCATATTATATCAGTTTAACAGTTCTCCAGAAAAGGAAAGATAATCTTACCAACTGTTCAACACGCGACAATCACACACTGCTGCCAAACACACAACATGGGTGCGTGCATCTACCTTTTCCTACCCACCGTAACTACTTGGTCTTCCTGACGTTCCCAAGGTCTGCTTATAGCCCTAGGGAAGGAGTCTGGCAAATTCTCCCTATGCCCCCAAGGTGACTCAGTCTATATCTGCTTTAATGTGCTTTTGACCAACGAAATGTTAAACTAACATAGGCTAAGTGACTGATTGTGTTTTACACCAGGGGCCTCCAGCCAGTCTAAGCCCCCCTGCAAGGGCAGAGGAACACTGTTGGGAGAGCCTGATGGTGCACAAAAAAATCTAAAGATTACCAAGTGGGTTTCCTTTATTGCAGTGTCACGGGAGATTCATTTTGGTTTCTCCCCAAAATGTTGTTAACGTTACTTAAATCATTAATGAGAATAATCTGAGTAAACACAAATTTAATTCCAAGGGTTGATATTCAGAAGAACAACAAAATGCCCTTGACAAATGATCAGATGAATAATAGATAAATATACATAATTTAGTTCATGTCATTATTGGTTCTTGTCAGAATTTTCTTGGGTAAGCACTATCACGGCAACAGAAATTGCAACAAGTCAGTTTCTTTGGAGAAATATAGTGAAAATATGTTTCTTTTATACTCCTTAGCCAACAGGGATATATTATGTTGGAGCACATCATTCTTAACGTCCATTTATTTGTGATTGTCTGTTTCTGTTATTGGAACAGTCAATTGCAGGACTAACATTTCGTACATTTTATCAAGGCAACCAAAACTACTGACAAATCGAAATGCTTTTTCGGCCTCAACCAGTACTTCTCAGCCTTGTCTTGACTCATGCCAGTCTACTGAGTCATCTCTTCAAAGGATAAAAAGGTGCTTTAATGGAGTCTTGTCTGGCATTGATATGGTCTGAGAGGAACTTACAGCTTTCCAGTGACATCAGAGACCATTGTAGGAGACATACGCGTTAGGTAGTGGAGAAAGTCATGGGGTCTGAGCACTTTCTCAGCGCAATGTACCATCTTTGTGCATATTTATATTAATACATTTAGGAAACTTCTCACAACAAAAAAGGCCTGATTGATGGAGTGTTGCCGAGATGGCTGTCCTTCTGGAAGGTTCTCCCCTATCTGCAGGAGTAGGAGGGAAGGTGGGGGGGTCATGAAACCGCAGACATATAAATCTAAAACATCAGGTCTTCGTTTCCACTTCCCATGGGGAGAGGAAGCCCACTGGCCATGCAATAGAAGGTTATGGAGCGAGATGAAACTGGGCCAACATTATGCTAATATTCCCATTGAGGAAACATCTGATCTCGATACATTTTCCTTTCCAAACAGTAGAATATATTACGGTGTGAGGTTTTGTAGTCTTTACCCTTTTTCATAGATTCACATAATTTAATTGTGTAGATGGAATGCAGGGAAAATGTAAAATTTGCTCACACACATTCTAACAGTTGTCCAAGACTATCTGAACAGCTTGTGCTTCTCCCATCTATTTACTTTAGTTCAGTCCATATGGCTTCTGTAGCCTCCAATTGGAAACAACAGCTTCTGAGCTTTCTGGGTTTAGTTTAAAAATATATATTTTATCAAACTGCTTACTCTAGGGGCATATATTATTTGTTTGGGTTAGTGACAATGCTAAGATCAGGCTTTCTGTCTCTAAATACAACAGAGGTTGTGATGACTTTTTCAGTAATTTCCATGAACACACAAAAACACAACCTGACACTTTTTGGATGAGGTCCCAGTTTATTAGAAACTTTTTCAAATCTAATCAAAAGTTTTACATTTGAACCTTTTTTTAAATGTAAATGCTGCTAGGTAGGACCTATCCATTTCAAACCAGCTCTGTACGCATTGGGGATGCTAAATATATTTATAGGATCGACCAGGCACTTTTCAAAGCTTTTGACAGCTCTTTATGTAGAACAAGGCTTTGCCCTTCTGGGGCCAACTCAATTCAAGTGTATAAATGAGCATATTAAAACAGTACTTGTTGATGAAATGTATGTGAATGGAGTCAGTGGACTGAGTATTGATCAATTTATCGTTTTCATGGCCTTGGTTTCGGCCTTGAGCCTACTCTGGACTTTGAGACCTCTCCATTGATTACCCATGCATAGTCCATGTTTGAAATGGCACACTATTCCTTATGTAGTGATCTCTTTTTGACCAAACCCCATTAATGCAGAGTGCACTACATATAGATTAGTGTGCCTTTTGTTGTACAGCCTCAGAGTTTACAATTATCCTCTCCATTAAATCCTCTTGACAGCAACAACACTTTTGAAACGACAGTAGGCTAATCAATGGGAGTAGTGAAATGGCCTATACAAGTTCAACTATGGGAATTATCGTGGCACTCCAAATGTATATTTGTATATGCCACTGCCACCTCGCTGCGTTATCGACCACTTTTGACAGGCAATTCTTTCTGTAAAGTGCTTAAGGTGGATGTTCTGTACAGGCAAGCATCACATTTATGAGGTATACATTTAGAATATTAACCTGTGGTTAAATTGTCAACCATTTTGTGAAGTATGTAATATATTTGAACAATACAGAGCGATTGCTAGTATTGGCATTATTTAATTCACTTCTTTTAACCACTGCATAGTAGTGTAGGGTGTCAAAAGACTTTGGGTAATCCAACAAAAGTGAATAGAAATAGTTCTAACAACATGATCAGTGGTGTTAGCCATTGTTATCTTTCTGTCACTGTTAATTGTTGTACTACCAGTGTCTAAGCACTTATTATTAGTACAATCATAAAACAGTGCATTTAAATGCTGTGCAATTTCTGTATGTAATTCACATATAAAAGACATGTTCATATATTTATATATAACTGCTCTAATTGCTAGGTTACCTGCCACCCCCTGAAGCCTTTTGTCTGTAGTCTATATTATAGTCTATAAGTGTAGTATACTGTATGCTATAACACATTTGATATGTATATATAGCATAGAGTGTACTGCAGTTATAGACTAAAACATTAACTTACAGACCACAAAAGGCTTTACAGGGTGGCAGGTAACCTAGATGTTAGAGCATCTGTCCAATAAATAAAATGGATGCACATTAAAACACTAAGCAGGCAAGGTGAACAATCTGTTGCCCTGACTCTGAGCAAGGCAGTTAATCTGCTCATTCATCGTTGCTGTATAAATTAATGTGTTCTCAGAAATAATAAGCAAACTAAGAAAGTATATATTTTTTGCAGTGCACTCAAGGCATGTGAAAATACGTTGAAAATGCAAATGTCAAATTGTATTTCTGTCAATATCAACACTATGTTTTTCCAACTAATAACACTGTCAGAGTTCCATCAACGCAATTTTACTATCGGGACACTGATTTCTGATTGATAGTTTTTTTCCTGCTGCTTTGATTGTTTAAGTATATAAGAGCTGTAAATGTGTAGCTTCAGTTCCATCCTTTGCTTTTTCCATTGGAGTTTGCATTTGGTTTCAGTGTAATCCAACTGGAGGATGTCTTGGATGGAAGCAATCTGGATGCTAAAAGAAAAAACGAACTAGCACAAATGTTGTGCATAGCCAAATTAAGTTTGGAATGTCCTGAAAGAGAACACTTGTGATTTCAACAATTAGCCACAACCAGGTTGAGCAACAAAAGCAACAGCAGTTGACAGACCAGAGCTGGGAAAAACAATCATAAAATAAGTCAATGAAAAAACAATACTCCAATATGCTGGGGGGAAAGTATCATAATCTATTGTTCGCAGAAGACTTCAGGAGCTAAAGCACAAACTGGGAAAGGGTTAAACTGAAAGAAGAAAACCTCTGATCAGAAACAAGTACAAAAAGTCCATATTCACATTTGCTAAGAAGTAGAGAGATCCGCCTGTACATTTTGAAACAGAGTTGTATGGAAAGTTGAGACAAAGCAGAACTTTATCAAAGTGATGGGAAGTTAAAAGTGTGTAGAACAAATTACATGGTGGAAGTAGTGTCATGGATGCATAGTTGCATTTGGCTCCTTTACCTTAAAGGCCGCTCCTGTTACATTTCTATTTATATCTCCGGACTGGTTTAAGTTAGATGCTTAAAGTCTGCTGCCTCAGTTTTTATGATGACAATTTGCATATACTCCAGAATGTTATGAAGAGTGATCAGATGAATTGCAATTAATTGCAAAGTCCCTCTGCCACAAAAGAACCAGCTGACATCATGTACAGTGGGGAGAACAAGTATTTGATACACTGACAATTTTGCAGGTTTTCATACTTACAAAGCATGTAGAGGTCTGTAATTTTTATCATACACTTCAACTGCACCCAATTAATTGCAAAGTCCCCTAGTGTGGTGCTAACACAGTCTAAGTAGGCTCCCCAATCAGAGGCAACTGAACACAGCTGCTCTGACTGGGGAGCCCGCAGCGGCATAGAGAAGGCCAGAGGCCTCTCTAAGTGTCCTGTCCTGACTGGGGGTGAGCCCAAGGCACAGAGAAGGCTTGGGGCCCTAGCCAGGACATGACAGCACTATCATCTTTTTAAGAAAGGTCATTGGATTAACTTAACATTCATCAGAATGTTATTTATTTTATTTAAAGATTCATTTACACATTTGACAGGCTGCCTGAAGGACACCGTCTGGCACAAGTCTGGCAAAAACAAGGTATCTCTCATCTTGCTAATACCACCCTTACAGTGAAGCATGGGAGCATCCTGCTGTGGTGATGTTTGTTAGTACTCGTAGACTGGTCAACATTTAAGGAAGGATGAATGGAGTAAAATACAGACTGGGGTGAAGATGCATTTTTGAACATGACAATAACCCGAAGCACACAGCCAAGACAAAACTGGAGTGGCTTTGGGACAAGTCTGTGAATTTCCTTTAGTAGCTCAGCCACAGACTGGACTTGAACTCAATTGATTGCATCCTCTTTGCAAATTTGCAAGTGTTCCAGAGGTTTTGATTATTGCCCTGACAATGCTTAGTTGTTTATTTTCAACTGTTTATATATTTTTTTAATAATTTACCTGATCTGTGTAGGTCAAGATCTATCTGTCTCCTTTCAGCAGAAATCTGGTTGGTTTTATCCATGGTGATGGATGACAAAGAGATGTGTGCCACCTCATATTTATTTCAGGGAACCAGGAAAAGGTGCTTTTTCCTGGTTCTTTGGAGACTGAGACCAAATTAAAATCATGAAATTTTAGAACAGATGCCGTTTTATTTTAAATATCCTTTTGTGGTGCCGAAACTTTTAAAATCACATTTTCCAGATAACAAATGTACTCACCAAAATAATGTTTTGTGTTTCCTCTGGAGACTGCCCAAAATATGACTTTGTGTTTGTTGTGTATTCACTTTTGGGTTGACTGTATAATGTGGATGGTGATAACAGGTCTTGATCCAAGAAATTATTTGGGAGAAACTTGGAGTAAATTACAAAACATTATGGAAATGGTCACCTAAGTTTAATAGGGTCTTTGAAACATGTTTTAAAACATTATTAAATCAGCTTGTGGTTTCTGCTTTGTGAAAATGTGTTTATTACGTTCTGTCTCCTTGTACTTTTGATACTCGCCATCCAGTGGCCGCAACCCTTAATGTCTTTTGTTTCTAGCCGACACAACACAGCGTTTTGAACTGCCAATCAATCAATCAATGCTGTCAAGAAGTCTGACTTCATCTTGGCCTATGCTGCCCCCCAGGCCCATGATGGAAACATGGATTACCCAATATAATACTACCACTCCAGCTGCTCTCTTCATCTGACATCTGATGTGTTAGTCCAAAACTATCTATTTGTGGTGGTGGCACAGGGCTACAAATTCTCTATAATGAGAGAAGTTCTCTCTTCTGTATCGGTCACCTGTCTATTTTTGCTTTTGAATTCCATGCTGTCAATTGGACCAGTCCATTGAAGCCTATTGGTATTGCCATTTACAGCCCACCAAATGCTTGAAGACTTCTTCGATGAGCTTGACATGCGGATAAGCTCTTTCCCAGACTAAGGCTCCACCACTCATGTTATTGGAGGAATTCGGATCTTCTGAGGTGGGCCAGCCACTTCAGCCTATCCACTTATCCCTTCTCCATCCCACCACAGGAGCCATCTTCTTTAGATTCCCTACCTTGCAAATCAACTCTGTTCACACTAACGTCTAGATGGCCCATCCTAAAAAATGTCTCTGACGTCAAAAGCCTCAGACAGGTATCCCTGACAGGTCTGTCCTTTTCAAGACATTTGAGCATGTCATGTACAATCAACTCTCCTGTTATATCTGCTGGGCCATGTGACTTGGAGAACATCAGTGTCTGCCCAGCAGACACATACTAATGGCAACCCCCAGGGCTCCGTTTTAAGCCCTCTCCCCTTTATACACAGTTAGTAGACTCAATCATATCTTTACATAGTCATTCCTATCATTACTATACAAATGATACTCAACAATTCTTCTCTTTCCCATGTCTGGCTGACATTTTTGCTTGAATGTTGTCCAACATCTCAAGCTCAACCTCATCTTCCATGGAAAAGCCTGTTTGCTCTAAGACGTGTCCTTAACGGTTGATAATTCCTCAGTGTTCCTCTCCCTGATTGCAAAGAACCTTGACGTGTGACCCTAGACAACACCTTATTATTTTCTGCAATTGTCAAAGCAGTGATTTGCTCCTGCAAGATTTGTTGAGTATCTACAATAGCTGTACACCACCCACCTTTGTTGAATGGCCTTGCTGTGATCTAACGTTTGCAATTTTTATTAGGTTTATTTTTTGTATTGTCTTTTTCAGTATATTGCCAACAACTAAATAATTGTATATAATGTTCTGACTACTACTGCTTTGGTAGGTTATTCCACCTAGCTTCTCAAAATGCTTGCACATGCTGTTATTTGCTCTGAATAAGAGCATCTGCTAAATGTGTGCTTCTCAACCTTTTTGCCCCCAACGCCACTCCGTACCCAAGAAAATATTTCAAGACCCATTTCGCAAACATTATTACAGTTCATTTTTTCATTTTATTTATTAAAATCAAATTGCTTCTTGCCAGTTTAATTTGTCTGTGGTTTGAATACTGTATCAAGGCACTG
Organism: Novumbra hubbsi; assembly: GCA_016801125.1. Classification (NCBI taxonomy): domain Eukaryota; kingdom Metazoa; phylum Chordata; class Actinopteri; order Esociformes; family Umbridae; genus Novumbra; species Novumbra hubbsi. The sequence continues at coordinate 17,283 of JACXGK010001841.1, forward strand.
CATTTGAAGTGCTATGAGGATTAGATTATTTTATCTTGGATTTTCCATGTCATCTCAATGCCCCCTGGCAGCTCTCAAGGCCCTAGGTTGACCAGTTGAGAACGTATATGCTAAATCAGGTAAAAATAAAAAACCAATGAACAATGTTAAGAAGAAATGAAAAAAAAAAATATTACAATGAGATGGAACAGTGCTCTGCAGCCCTGGGGATAGTGATGAAGTGTGGCTCAGAGTAAACAACGTAGAGTCCCAACTGCAAGTCTATTCAGGATCTCCCTTGAGTCAGGCATGCCATCGTTTCACAGCTTGTTTGGTTTTCCAGAGTATGGGTGCATACAACGGATCGAGGTGCTGTACTCGGCGTTGTCCAGGATTGTTTTGTGTGTGTGTCTGTGTGTATGCCGATAAATTATGTCATGTGAACTGACTCATGGCTGACTCATGATGCCGTCAGTAAGATTCCTGTGGGTGATCCACAGACTGATTTACGATAACAACTGCTTTTAGGGGCATACTACAATGTTATGCTTACTGAAACTATGATTCAGTTAACATATTTAAAGTTAATAGCTAGCTCAGCTTACTGGCTAGTTTTTTGTCAGTTAAGTCATCAACAATTAACAAGACAGCTGTGCAATGCCTATTTAAGTACATCCCTGTTTCTAAAAAAGTTGGGATGCTTTGTAAAATGTAAAGAAAAACAGACTGCAATGATGTGCAAATCATTTAAACCCTATATTCAGTAGAGAATAGTACCAAGACAACATATCAAATGTTGAAACTGAGAAATGTTTGTTGTTTCTTATATATAAAATATATTCTCAGTTAGAACTTGATGCATGCTACACATTTCAAACAACCTTGCCCAGAGGCCCCAAAAGACTGGAAACATTGTGTAATGCTAAAAAAAACAAATTTGGAAAATCACACAAAATATTAATCTAATTGGCAACAGGTCAGTAACATCATTGGGTAATAAAAGTGTAACTATCACCATGAACTTGCAGAGTTGAAGGAACTCATCAATAACGATACCCGATATTATTACAAGATTCTGAGAATCTGGAGTAATCTCTGTACGCAAAGGACAAGGGCGAAAACCGACATTAGATGGCCATGATCTTCGGGCCCTCAGATGGCCATGCATTAAACACAGACAAGATTCTGCAGTGGACACATCTGCATGGGTCAGAGCAAAGGCGTCAAATACATTAGAATGTCTATTTTGAGAAACAAACACCTCACCGGTCCTCAAATGGAAGCTTCATTAAATAGTTCTATCAAACACCAGTCTCAGCATAAGCAGTGAAAAGGCGACTCTGGGATATTGGCCATCTAGGCAGATTTGCAAAGACTGGCCAATAAAAAGAAAAGATTAAGATAGGCAAAAGAACACTGAAACTGGACAGAGGAAGATTGGAAAAAAGTGTTATGGACAGACAAATCTAAGTTTCACAAAGATGAACATTCGTGAGACACAAAACAATTAAAAAGATGCTGGAGGAGTGCTTGACGCCATCTGTCAATTTTAATGCCGTAGGTCTGCGAGGCTATAGTTTCTGCAAATTGAGAATTTTTTACGAAAGCGACGTTTGAAAGACACAATGATAGTTTTAATAAAAAATCTTAATTTCTAACCTTGTCAAAAAAAACTAGGGAATTTCTAAGTGACCCAATATATTCCCCATTTTGGTGTTGACTTTACTAGATAGTAGAAGGCATAAGGAACCCTGTATTTCATACAGCTGACTTTTAACATGATATTGAATCTTCTTGGCCTGTAGTATAGCTAATGTTTCTAGCAACCAACTGTTGTTAGTTGGCCTGCCAATGTGTGTGGTATAGTTTTATGAAGAGTTGATTAGATTTGTGGATTACATTGACAAGAAACCATCATACACAATATGATGATGTAAAAATAATTGTTGCCGCAGAGTACAGTTGCTGCTCCCACACTGTTATCATAATGGCAAAACATAATTAAGCTACCCTAATAGTACACAAATACATTTAAATAGTAATAAAAAAGCATACATTTCTAACATAATAACATCCCAAATGGCAATCCGATTCAACAGTAACCAGCATTTTTTTTCCATCATAAAAAGCAAGAATACACATGAAGTGGTGGTGGGGAGAGAATGGGAGAAGGGGGCCATTACAGTGAATACACAGCAGGAGAGAAGAGAGAGAATGTGTGTGTGTGGTGGGGGGCAATTATGGAGAGACAAAATGGCCGTAATGGCTTCTCACAGCAGGGAAGAGCAAAAGAGAGAGCTCAAGAGAGAAAGAGAGTGGCAAAAAGGACAGCAGTGTTTAGCTTCGTGCCAGATTCTGTTAGAAAGGGAAATTGGGACGAGAAGCAAAGGGGCTATCGGTTAGGACATAAGGCATTAAAGACTGATCAAACATGGGACTCATTGTACAGCTTGTGATAGCCTGTACACATTTAGTTTCTGCCTTTTTCAGACAACAGACTTGTGGTTAGCGATCAAGGGCTATGAAATAACAAGGACTAGTAAAACTGGGAAGGAGAAAGAAGAAAGTTAAAGAGTGAAAATTGCAAGAGATGGCACACAAATATGAAGTAAGCTATTTGAGTGCAATCTTTGCTGTCCGAAGGATATTCAAGTCAAATATTTAAATTTCCAGCAGTAGTCTTTTCCATTACAGCATAAGAAGACAATGGCTATTCTCCGGCTTTAAAAATGCTTTTAGCCCGACTCCAACAATTAGCTGTCAGCTATGGTGGCGGGCATCATCTCCTCGGTTTCTTTACAGCTTAAATGACTGAATTACGCTCTTACCTTTAAAGATAATTGCTTAATTGGGGCCTTTTCATCTGCTGTCAGAGGATGAGGACCTGAGAAAGGCTCAGATAAGGTTGTAATTATGTGGTTACTGTAGATATCTACAACCACTGTGCTGGAAAGGATGAGCTGACAGCCAGGGCTCTCTACAGCTGTGTACTGTCTTTGTGCATCCCAAATGACATCCTATTCCTTACATATTGAACTACTTTAAAAGTAGTGCGCTAAAGAGGGCTTTTCTGAAAGCAGACTCTCCCTGTTTCTATCTTTTGCTATTTCTCCCTCTCTCCGACCTGTCAGTTACAGGGTCTGCAGGACCATGTGTGTGAGAGAACGCTGATACTATATGAATTAACTGTCAGTCGAGACCAAGCCTATGGAAACTCTGTATCAAACGGAGATCGCTTCGATCCCCAGCGCATGTTGACTCCACCCTGAGGCATAAGAACACGGTTCCACTTCATTCCTCTACCATTCCAACCCCTGTAAATGCTGTTTTAAATGTCAGATAAACTCTATTTGTTTCACGTCTCTCTTCATAGGGGGAGTTGGACTTGACAGACTGTACTTCCAACCAGTTCCACAGTGATCCCTGTCCATGTAGATTCCCCCAGAGAGAAGAAGGAAAGGAGAGATGTCAATGGAGTTGGAGGGTTGAAGTAAATATAATTACAGAGAGAGGTGAGAAAATATAAGATTTCAGAGTACGAAGAGAGAGGAAGGGGGAAGAGTGGGGGACGAAAAGGGGAGACAAGGCAAAACACCATGTGTTTTTACAATCCTGCAGGCATTGTTTGGCATAAATGCACAGTGAAGGAAAACATTATTTGATCCCCTGCTGATTTTGTATGTTTTGCAAAATAATTTTATATTTTTATGGTAGGTCTATAATTTTTATGGTAGGTCTATTTGAACAGAGAGACAGAAAAAACACATTTCAAATAAGTTATACATTGATTTGCATTTTACTCAGTGAAATAAGCATTTGATCCCCTAACAATCAGCAAGATTTCTGGCTCCCAAGTGTCTTTTATACAGGTAACGAGCTGAGATTAGGAGCACTCTCTTAAAGGGAGAACTCCTAATCTTACCTTGTTACTTGTATAAAAGACATCTGTCCACAGAAGCAATCAATCAATCAGATTCCAAACTCTCCACCATGGCCAAGACCATAGAGCTGTTCAAGGATGTCAGGGACAAGATTGTAGACCTACACAAGGCTGGAATGGGCTACAAGACCATCGCCAAGCAGCTTGGTGAGAAGCCATTATTCTCAAATGGAAGAAAAAATAAATAATATTCAATTAATGTCTTTGTATAAATAGTCAATGAGTTGTTAGCTCTCAGGTAGATGAGTTGGCTAGACACTGAGCCATGGGGAGCAGAAAAGAACTGTCAAAAGACCTGCGTAACAAGGTAATGGAACTTTATAAAGATGGAAAAGGATATAAAAAGATATCCAAAGCCTTGAAAATGACAGTCAGTACCTTTCAATCACTTATAAGAAGTGGGAAAATCAGGCATTTCATGCTTCCAAACCAAAGTCAGGTAGACCAAGAAATATATCAGCCACTACTGCCAGAAGAATTGTTCGGGATACAAAGAAAAACCCACAGGTAACCTCGGTCTCGGGTAATACAGGCTGCTCTGGAAAAAGACGGTGTGGTTGTTTCGAGGAGCACAATACGATGATAACATAACAAAAATTAGCTGCATGGCCACGTTTTTTTTTATGTTTTGTTTCATGATTGTGCCATTCTGTTATGACCTACAGTTAAATATGAATCCCACAAGAAATAAAATAAATGTGTTTTGCCTGCTCACTCATGTTTTCTTTAATAATGGTACATATATTACCAATTCTCCAATGGTATGCAAACTTTTGAGCACAACTATATTTCAGTTATTTCTTAATTAAAAAGAGAAAAACACAAAATGACATTTAATGGAAACTTGCCTCAACCTGTTGCTGCAGTACAGTAGCGTCGGGTTTCTCCAGATCTTGGTCACCTCAATCATCTTTCCCACCAACTCCCCTACAGCCACTGCTGTTCCAAGTGCTCCACTGGCCTGCTCTTCTCATCTGTTGTCAGCCTGAGTCTTTTAAAGTCACTATACTCAATTCTGATAAATACACTCAGTCCCTAACATTATAAGATCATATTTGTTAATGTCATATACAAATTGTAAGAATGTGACTCAGACGGTGTCCTGGGGCATCTCCTCCCAGACCTGGTTCAGGGCATCAGTGAGCTCCTGGACAGTCTGATGCACCGATAAATAAAGTCCCTGATGTTCTCAATTGGATTCGGGTCCTGGGAATGTGAGGGCCAGTCAAACAATGCCTTTGTGTACCAGGAACAGCCTACACACTCTAGCTACACAACGCCGGGCATTTTCCTGCACCAGGAGGAACCCAGGGCTCAATGCACCAGCTTAAGTTCTGACGAGGGGTCTGAGGATTTCATCCTGGTATCTAACAGCAATCAGGATACCATTGGCTAGCACGTGGAGGTCTATGCGTCGCTTCAAGGATATGCCTTCCCAGACCATCACTGACCCACCTCCAAACCGATCATGCTGGATGATGTTGCAGGCAGCATAACATTTACCATCGCGTCTTCAGACTCTTTCACCTCTGTCACATGTGCTCAGTGTGAACCTGCTCTCATCTGTGAAGAGATGCCAATGACGGACCTGCCAATTCAAGTGTTCTCTGGCGAATGCCAATCGAGCTGCATGGTGCTGGGCTGTGAGTACTAGAGGCAGTCGGGCCCTCATGTCACGCTTATAGAGTCTGTTTCTGACAGTTTGGTTAGAAACATGCCCATCAGTAGCCCACCCATTTTGTTGGGCTCTGGCAGTGCTCCTCTTGTTCCTCCTAGCACAAAAGGGCAGATGTCAATCCTGCTGCTGAGTTGATGCCCTTCTACTACCCTGTATGGCTCTCGTATAATGGACCGTCTCCTAGAATCTCCTCAATGCTCTTGGGACTGTATTTGGAGACACAACATACTTTGCAACGCCACCTATGGATGTGTCATTCTGGAGAAGCATAAGTTACAAAATGGTTGGCAGAAGTCGGATATCCAAAATACAGGCAGGTAGGTTAAAAACACAGGCCTAGAGCAAAAGTACAGGCAGGGAAGAGACTAACAACCATTGTCAGAGAAAACAAGCTACAGTACTTGATTCACGTAAAGGCTATCCAACATGCTTAGTGAGGTTACAAATATTATCTCACAAAGAAAAAGGTGCAAAGAACTGGACTAAATACTGGGTGCTGGTGAGAAACAGTTAATTAGAATTCCAGTCCTTGTGATCCGATGGAGTGAGCTGCATTCAGGAGATTGGTGGGGAGGTTGAGGGCGTGAGCTGGAGACAGACACAAAAATTGTCAACAAAAAAAGTTTGGACACACCTATACACCATTGATTATTTTGTGGCTATTTGTAACATTGTAGAATAATTGTGAACACATCAAAACTATGAAATAGCACACATGGAATCACGTAGTAACCAAAAAAGTGTAAAACAAATATTGAATGACAGCTTAGCAAATTTGCCCTTTTTCAATAAATCTGTAAAACTAAATGATGAATGTATGCTGAGATAATACTAATGTAATATTTATTCAATTGTACAATACAGACAATGCTTGATTCTAATGTTACTTTTCTTTGATTTTAATATAAACTGAACAGGCAGAAAGGGAAATGTGGACCTGGAAATTATGTATTTAATTATTGGAAAAGTTAAAACGGCCACACTTCACGCATCTGTGAGAGTTAGACAGAGAAAGTTACATTTCAGCATACATTTTGTAGTACATCAATGCTCTTGAGTGTATCAGTATGTTGGTAGGAGAGTTAAATATATTTCTATTACCTGAAGCAGGTTTGGGTGCATTTGAGGAGAGAATAGGATCATATGCTTAGATTGTGATATGACAGAAATTATATTTTTAAAAGAATTCCAGAATCTAGTCAAAATCGCAATACCTGTAAATTCACGGATTAGTTAGATCATGATGGATTCGTTTTCTACATAATTTAGAAGCTCCTTATGTTGCAATTCTGGCCTAGCTTCATTATATTTACTGTAGTTTGTATTGAGGTGACTCCCTATCGCTCCTTAAAGAAAAGATCTTCAATAGATTTGGTCTAAACCCAAAAGACAGTGTTGAACCCCCATAATCCAGGCCTCACAATGTCACTGGCAGGTCATAAGCTAAATGTAAAGTGGTACAAATAAAGTAGGTATTGCAATATATTCTATCGATTGAATAATATGTACCATATTGTTTTTAAACATAATGAGTTTCTCGTTCAACAAAACAAAAAGCACATCATTGCACTCATTTCTTAAAAAACCTTTATAAAATATATTTCCACTGTGGGGCTGATTCAAAGTGTACGAGATGTAAGCCGACGATCAAAGTGCATTAGCTTACTAAAGAATCGACAGCTCTAGATCCACTCGACCACTTACTAGTTTCTGGATCACGGAGGAAAGTATGAGGGAGAGAGGATTTTGAACTTAATGGGCCAGTTCCTTGGACAAGGATTAAGCCTAGTCATGCTCTAAAAAAATCTAACTCATTGGAAATGTGTTCATGAAACCGGTCCACTGAGAAAATGACATTTTACTCAGGGAGGACAGAATTGAACTAGCTTGCAATGTTACAGTAGATCCTTTCCTACAGTAGTTCACAGTGCTTGTGATTTAGTTTTTTCAGTGACCCAATGAGACTTTATTCATGTAACAAAAACAAAAACATTTGAAAACTAAAAGGTTGACTAAATTCTGTCAGATATAAAATGTTTTTCTGCATGCCCAAAATGTTATGTGCCTTACTATAAGTTAGAAAGGGATAAAGGTTTTATTACCTCTTTGCAGTTAATCCTAGTTTGAAGCTAAAAAACTGTTGGAGCTTGTCTGATCACCAAACAAATGCATCTTTCACTGATGCTACGTTTACCAAAAAAGAGCCATTAATTCGCTGACAACCCATTAATGCAAACTGCTCACGCAATGTTTCCAAAAAGTCCTCTATGTAACATAATATCTCCATGCTTAAGTTAACTACACTTCCTGTGAAGCCAAATCAAGCCTACTGAGACTTCGGATAGGAAACAATGGGGTGACAGCGCCAATGGCTTCGTCCATATTTTTTTCTCCTGTCTCTAGCGGGTTGGGAGGAGAGATTAGTTTTGCTCTGGTAACGACAGATCATAAAAACACAAGAGAGGGAGGAAAGAATAGATGAAACAGAGAGAAGGGGAAGGATTAGTGCCACTTCAAGAATGACAGAGAGGGAGGAGTGGAACAGGAGAGCCAAAGAATTTGTGGAGTTTAGTAAGGATTAGTTTCGCTTCAGGGGTGCAGGATTGAAAGATGCAGCGAGGGTTAGGTGATCTTGGTTGGATCATGGAAAACCAAAACATGTTATCAATCAGTTGGTTTCTCAAGTGAAACCCCGTGGCTCATTGTCTCCAAGGCAGGAAAAAACAGCACATTGAATGACAGTGAATTTACCCAATTTCTGTTTTGGTCAAAACTGAATGACATCAATAAGGTATGTCAGTTTACATGTGGAATTAAAAGGCATCCTGTGTTGCTCACTTGGTTAAGGCATAGCAGTGCTGCACGGGGGTTGTGGGTTCTGTTCCCAAATGGTACGTTTTTAAATGTGTGCACTCACTGCTGTAAGTTGCTCAGGAGGAGAGTGACCGCTAAATGACTTAAATATAAATGTCGCCTTTGGAACCATGACTGACGTTTTGCTGGGTCAGGTATAAATAAACCTAGTTTTGCCCCAAATCCCTTTCTATCTCAGGTATGAGCGTACCCATTTTAGCCTTTGAATACATTTTGGTCTTTTTTAGCAGGGCCCTAAGAGAGTTCACACTGAGGGTTTCTATGGCTACAACCCATTAACAATGAGCTAGATGACGGGCTCATAGCGTGTACTATAGCTGCAGCGTAGCGAGCATTGTTAGAGAGAAGTCAGAACTGTCAGAACTGGACATCCAGCTAAAGTGAACACGGGTGAGGTCACACACTGACTGCGCAGCTAACAGCGTCCATAGAAGGAACAAGTCCTTTACTTCGTACTGAGTCTACACACCCACTCTGAAGACCGGCTGCTTATCCCAGTGTGTATTTCAACTCCCAGCTCTGACAAATGCAGGGAAGCGGACAGAGAGAGAGAGAAAGAACATAGGGGATATTAGGGTTAGAAGAGGATGGAGACAGAACAGGGAAAGAGGGGGAGAGGGAGCACAGGAGGGGAAACGGAGAGAGGGAATGACAGAAGGAGAGAGAGACAGAGGGGATGAGGCCTTGTGTTTAATTAGCAGTCCTGGAGAGCTCCTTGGTAGATCCAGGGAGGAAACGGGGATGTTCTTTAATTGGCCCTGCTCTGAGGAGAGGGTTAAGAGGACAGACAGACTGGTCTGCCGGTGTGTTTCTTTTAGTCCGTGAGTGAGACAGGGAGAGTCTGTTCCTGCGTGTATGTTGGGGTGTGGGGGGCTCGGGCTGTGTGCATGTGAACGCGCCTGTTCATTAAGCTGCAGATACACAGAGACGGTCGTCGTGACTCAGTACAGAGTGGAGTGAATGCTCTAAGGACATGAATGGGCAAATGGGAGAGATGGATGAGGGAGAGGGGCTGGGGAGGTGAAAGGCAGAGATGGATGGAGTCAAAAACAGTGGCTACAGAGGAACTGAGTTGTGGAGAGCATTCACAGATGCGCAATGGGGAGCTGGGAGAGTTTCTGGAAAAATGAGAACGGGGGAAAGTCAAGAACGGGGGAAAAAAACTGGGGATAACGAGCGATGCAGGAATAGTGTGCGTGTGCACGTCACGCCTGTGCGTACTTACATACAGTCCGGGGAAATCAAAACAGCTCAGCAACCTTGCCCCCTCTACTCACTTGGAAGAACAACAACATTATTCTAACCATTGGCTAAGTCGATACGTGTGACGGCATATATTGGTGATCAATCAATGTGCCAGGACAGAATTGATCATGCTCAGTCAAATGTGACATAAACAAGGCAGTGCGATCGATGCGATGTTAGCCCATTCAGTCCCAGACAAACGCACTGTATCTCAATTAACTCCTCATTGTGCTTCTGTGTTCTTTGATAAAAAAAGACCTATTTATGCACACTTGATGGACTTAAATGCAGGAGGCTGTTCCCAAAGCGAAAAAAGATCCAGACCCACAGTCCCACTGGTTACTTTGACCAGACACAGTGGAAAACTGCACTTGCTGTATATTATCGACACAAATGTGTAGAGAATTTCTTTCACATGTTCATAAACAAAATAGACAGGGAACCATACAAACATTTAAATTTTTTGGGGGGCGGGCAAAACAAAACATGTTAAGAGAGACATCAAAAGAGCATCAAAAGAAATAGTAGACACCGCAAACTAAAATATGAACAAAATAATAAACAGTTTCCACCCTCGTTACAACAGCTCACGCCATGTGACGTTTTGTCATGTATAGGGCATTTGACATTGAGCGCGTTTGGAGGACATTTGTTTGTCAACAGAAATACCTCCCTCACTGTCTTTCGTGACCAAATCGAACGTTTTTTTGAAGACACTGTTGCGCATCAGTGTATACGCAGAGAGGAACAGGAGGTCAGGCAATGTCAGGGAGGCGGTGTGATGATTCCACGTTGCCTTCGAAAATCCCCAAACTACGCACGTTTGGGAAACAAGGCGCGTACGAAGGTGGGTCACTTAATTATAGGTAGACGTTAATTGCTCTGGGTTAGGGTGATACTGATCGCAGGCAGAACTCTCTTCTTACAAGGAGACATGCACAGGTTGAACAACAAAAGCTCTACTTACATTGAAATGCAGGGGTCATGATAGACAATGAGATATTCTGTGAACATCGTGATTCGGCCAATGATTAAGCTGTAAAATAAACAGGGTGTGAAGATCAACACTGTTACACAGACTTCCCTAATGGTGTGGGCAGTAACAATATAACACAGCTATACCTCTACATTAATCCCCATCAGGAACACCACCCTTAGTAGTATCAATTACCCGTGTGCAATTAGGGGATGATGCGAAGGGGAGGAGGGAGGGTAATGAGGTTCTCCACAACAGAGCCGCTTCTATCACGGCTAATTGATGCTGCTCCTGACCCCAGGTGTGGTCGGCGTGTGGAGCATGTGAGAGCGGTGGAGCAGTAATGCACCACTACGATATCGAGCTTCCCAAGCTAGTTGGACAGGGAGCCACTAACGAGCTTTCAACTGTAAAACGCCAATGTAAAAGAGAGCGGCTAAATTGACTAGAATACCAAATCTAATTGGCCCATTGGAAAAAAAAAAGCTGTCTAATTAAAGCTGTAGAGGAGATAATGAAGCATGGTGGAATTCAGAGCTGCGTTCCGTTCGTTTCCACGCCCTGCAACGTTCAATTGATTGTAATGGTGCTGTACTGAATGACCAGTTCAGAAATGGGGAGAGGTTATGTTGTGGGTTAGAGACGGCTGTTGTACATTAAGAAGCCCAACAGGGCAGTGAAACATTTGGTGGCTGCCCGCCCAAAAGCACAATGGATCTGTCGGTTTTTATTATCAAGTTTTATCAAATGGTTTTATGCTTATTTTTTAGCAGGAACCTGAAAGCCAGGATGTCATTGTGTTGTTTACCTCATGTGTCCTGTGTGTGCAACCGTTAAAACTGTGAAACATAGGGTGCCATTTTGAGATGAAGTCATGGTGAATGAAGATGGAACGGAGCAGCACAATGGAGGCCTTTTCCCCGAGTGTTTTAATTAGGGATAAGCTGGTTGATGTCTAATAATACACATATTTAAATAGCTATTTATTACTGCCTGTTTCTAATTCACTTGTAATGCAGTGCTTTAATGACGTGCTCACGTCATACTAGAACGGATAGAGAACGGATGGATGATCTGAGCGGTTTGAGACTGGGATGGAGTGAGAGAGGGAGGGAGGGAGAAGACGCTGCCACCCGGTGAGAGGGGAGGCAGGTGGCATAGGGGAGGAGGAGAACGTGCATTTCTCCATCTCTCCTCCTACCACGGGCCTCCCTCGCTTCATTGCCCTCTCACTCCACAGGCCATCTCTCCATCACGGAGTGAGAGAGGGGAACGGACAGCATCGCCTCGGGCCAATAGAGCGATAGAGCGAGGGCGGGAGATAGAGGAAAAGGCTGAGACAGAGTAGGAGGTATGACAAGACAAAACATTAGAGAATATACGGTAATGTTTACTTCAGATTTCCCATTGTTTGTGGCATAGGGTGGTCCAGCAGTCTACAGTCACATGTATCACTGCGGCATTTATATTTAACATTCCAGTCATTACGCAACACTCTTATCCAGAGCATTTTCATATTTTCATCCTTGCCTCCTGTGGTAAATGAACCCATGTTCTATAAAATGAGCTAGACAAGATTTGAGTCTGGCTACCTAGATGTTCAGCAAAACCTCTCTTCTATCTTTCCACACTGTCTATCCAATAAAGCATAAAAATGCCTGAAGATATTTTTACATGTTTATATAAAAAAATATAAAAATGTAATACGAAATTATTATTATCTGATCTGTAATTTATTATTTATTTTATGCTTTGGTTATGCAAGTGAAGAATGTTACCCATGGCAATAAATACCTTTAAATGACATGGGAAAAAATGTGTGAGCAAACAAGAGAGAAGGAACCACAAGAAAAATGTTGACAAAATAGAGGGTGAGAAAAGGAGAGAGAGACAGAGTGATCTTTCCTCAACCTTCCTATGTTTATTTCGTCCAAGTGACGCTTTCCGTGACCCCGTTGGCTGCATGACCTTTCTATTGCCAACTATCCCTCATCCAACCCTGTCACTCTCCTCTCAGCCCACAAGCATTTCACACAGGAAGGTTGTACAGCATCAGCGGCATGCTCGCTCACACACAAACAAACATGCACACACAAGATACACACAACACAAAGAGTCTAATACAACTTTGTGACTGGAAGTGACAGTTGAATATCTAACCTTTGACTGCTAGACTTGGATGATATACAGGAAATATACAGCAGTGTATATATTCATGCAGAGCGATAACAGCAGGGTTCTTCTCAAAGCCTCTGGAGTTCTCGATTATTGGGACAGTTAAGCATCTCTTCTCCTATTGAGTGAATGCAACAAAAAGTAATTACTCAGATTGAGGTATAGAATCTCTGCTTTTATTTGAGAGAAATTGTGTAAATATCGTTTCCACCATTTAGAAATGAAAGCTGTTTCTATTAATTGTTCCTCTATTTCAGGACACCAGAATATATTCACTGTTCCAATAATTACCAAGTTCCCTGTGCCAGTATTATGTACTAATCTATCTCTGCTTTGTTTTATTAGGGTGTTTTATTCATTGTTGTTGCTTGTTCTTTACAGTTGTAGCTACGAATGTACAAATTAAATTTGTTGAAAGCATTTTAATTGAATTTAATGTTCAATGTAATAAAGGCTTCATTGGTATATAAATTACACAGTCTTTAAGGATTAAAATTTGTAGTCTCAGTCTCTCTGATATCATAACAGACCAGAACATTATCTGCAACAAGATGTACTACCTGTAGGTTTTCCCCATGAAAATAAAGTTAAATAAATCTTTTTAACTTCAAGCTGTTAAAACCTTTCATTGATAGATTTGGAGGAGTGGAGTAGACCTGAAAAACCATGAATATGCTGCATAATTTGACTGTGGTAAAATAGTTTACTGTGAGTTTGGCGATCTGATATGTTTAAAATATTTATAAGACCCTTAACCATTGTCACGTCACATCCTGTTGGCGGGTCTTCCTCCTGTTGCGTGGCAACCCGGCATTCGACGTCGCCAGCCTTCTAGTGGCCATGGTGTACGTTTGTCCTGTTTCCCCATGTCCTGTGAAGGCACCCTTCCCTGATCCCTTACACCTGCTCCCAATCAGCTGGGTATTCAAGCCCCTGTGTGTCTCGTCTCCGTGTGTGTTATTGTCGCTGTGTTTCGTGTGGCTAGTTCCTATGTACTGTGCATTTTATGCTGAAAGGGAAACAATCCCATCTGGCCATTTTTCTGTGCCTGCGCACAAGTGGCTTCCACTACCTCCTGAAGAGAGGCTGTTTCGGGCTATGAGGGAAAGTTTATTAAACTATCGACGTTCGTAAGCTCAACCCTGCATCTTGGTCAGGTTCATTCATTCACTCCGACATCACAACCATGAACATTGACACAATCTGATTTCGCTGTGCTGTTGTTGTTGTTGTTCCTACAGCAACATAATTTATGTTGCTCCATGATCCATATTGCAACTGACTGTAGTTAGTTGATTACCCTAGTCCAAAGACAGAATATTGGCCTGCCCCCCACCCTTTGACCTAACCCTAACCTCAGAGACAACAGTGCCTAAACCTAACCTCAATTGTCCCAACATTGATGAAGATGTCGTAGAAAAAAACCAACATGGCAAAATCAGATGAGTCATCAATATTTGCTCCTTATCTGACTAAATTCCAAGTCACCTGCTCTCCCTGCCCTGTCAGCTTCCTCATGCTCTCAGTCCCTGTTTCTTTACTCTGAACGCATTAAAGTGAACATTAAATAAATATTATTAAGTGAACATTAAATAAATATTATCCATTATCAAAGGGTTTCTTACCAATGATTAATAAACATTGACTCACCTCCTGTGATGCCATTAGAGAACAAACACTAATAATGCAATGTATCATAAGCAAGTAAAGCTCTACAGTATACTATAAGCTCTAAGTATACTATATGAATATGAAATCAATGATAATGACTACTGTATACATAAACTACACATGCAGTGCAACATAAATGATTCACACTTTATTCAGACTTCACAGGGGCTTTCAGATAAATCTAATAAAATAAGGACATTAATGCTAGTTAAAAACCCAAACGAGTATCATTGTTGGTTGCTGGGTGAATTTGTGGGTAATTAACTTTCCAAGTAACTTAGCTATTATAGAAAACTTAAGTGATGGCTGATTGATTAGCATTCGCAAACCGAAAACTTTTGTTCCCACTCCCTGCAACTGAGTGACACTTAATAGCAAAATATTATTTATTTCTTCACTTACAGTTCCAGCGCAAAATGACGTGTTGATGTTGAAACTATCTCAGTCGACAGGAAGGTAGCCTACCTAACACATATTAAGTTCTAGTTTTCCACTTTAATACCTTTGAAAGTAGGCTAATGAAATAGAGACTGATTGTACCTACCAATAGCAGCCGACCCATGGATTCTGCTGGGATACGGCAATACCAGTAGGTCAAACCACACGCACAACTACAGTAAACCGTTTAAATAGAACCGGTAGTAACAATAATGGGACATGTGTCCCCCAATAAATATTGTAATTATGGCCTTGGTCAGGCTAAACCTTACTTTGTTTTTACTTGGTTTAAATGACAGTCAACACAAAATAAACATATGAAAATGAGATCAGATGATATATGAGCTGCAAAAAAAACTGCAGACATGGATTCCAGAGGTACATCTGCAGCATCTGGACTTCACAAAGCGTGGAACCATGGATGATCTAGACTTCAATTGGCTCCCAATGCAGAACAAGAGTATGCTGCAAGAACCCCTTGGTCTCTATTTTCTGTCCCTCATCTCTCTCTTTCTATCATGTCCTCTTCCCCTGTTGTTCCTGGCCTTCTCCCCCCTCCATAAGGATCACCGGCTCTCTCTTTTTCTTCCCTCAGAGAAGATCCCAATTTCCCTCCCTCCGTCTCTCTTGCAGTGTTTATTTAAGCACTTTTACGGTCAATGCACCCTGCTCTCACAGAGCGGAACTGTTCTCTGTTCCTTTCTGCCTCTCTTCTCTCCCCCACCCCCTTCCCCTAAACACACTCTGTCTCTCTCACATGGTTCCTTCGTCCATTCGTCTTATAACATGCTCATGCGCACCCTTTCCCCCCGTCTCTCTGCGCTCCTTTAAAAAGTCAAACATTCACTGTTGCTTCAAAGACTTTGCCGGTCTCCTCTCCCTCTCGTCAAAGCCTTTAGATCTGAGGAGAGAAGAAAACCGGGACAAATATAACTCCCTCTTAAGCCTACATCCCAAATTTCCTCCTGTTCCCCATACAGTGCACTACTTTTTACTTGGGGCCTGCATAGGCGCTAGGGTGGCCTTTGGAACACGTTAAAATAATCTGCCACTTAGACTCTCACAGACACATAATTGTTCAAATAAATGAAAGGAGGGCCTTCCTAGGCAGCATGCAATTATCAAAAAAGATTATGCCTTAAAAGCTGTAGTCGGGTCAAAAATGATTGGCACCCTTGATGACGATAAGTAAAAATGACAGTATCAAGAAAATAATACAAATAAGCTTAGCTACAGTATATTGTATCCTCAGAAAGTGTTACATGATACCATTATATAATACAGCTGCCCAGAAAGATTTGATTTTGTTTTAACAAATGACAGTTGTTTGTATGTGTGGCCAAGAAGATTAATTGCCATGTTGTCTGGCCATAGCACAAGTTTCAATACAATTGGCAATGACGTTTAACAATCTTCCAGGCATTAACATTCGTCGGATGTCATGGAAATAGAGCTCTTTAGCAACTGAAAACAGTGCTTGGTTTGGCACTGAAAGAATAGTTAGAAGAACCACCACACCTACTGTAAAATATGATGTTAGAGCTCTGACATTATGGGCCTATTTTTGAGCTTTTTTGCTTCCTTTCCCAAATCGTAATCAGAAGCAATTTCTTGCATGATGCCGTCTGATTGTAACAGCTTCAGGATGGTGGAGGGTTGAGGCCAGGTTTTCTGTGTGGCGCGTTGACCACGTCATGCTGTGGTTTTGTACTGTGCTCTTTCAACCTGGATGTCTGGTGGGTTCGCACTTGAGAGCACTCGCTCACCTGATAACCTCAGATTTAATACGTAGATACAAGAAGATCTTAGGGGTGATGCATCCCCTAGTCACCTAATGGCATAGTCAGGGTTCGTACCTAGACCTGGACCTGCCAATGTTCAGGTCAGAGACATGAAGTAGCAGAATATATATATATAAAACATTCTGGTTTCTTCTGCCAGGAGGCAGAAACGCAGCTGCAAGTTAATTCTATAACAAAATTATAACCCTAAGCACAAATCCAATTCCATCAAGCTAATTGACCATATTGATCACAAAATCTACATGTTGCAAAGGCTCTATTAATGACCTTTGGTTTGAATTACAGAGGGCACATCACTATCTGTTTTCAATATCACAACTTTCCATAGTACTTGCCAAAGTGGAGTATTGAAAGGTTACACATTTTTTTTTCATGTATTTATGTAATTAAGTTATATGGCACAAAAGAGTGTGGTATATGGCCAAAATACCATTATAAAGGGTATACCATTACCATTATACATGGTAAAGAGAATGACGCAATGCATAGCCCTTTCCTGCGCTATGTTTGCAACAGCTATATACCATTTAAACATGAGGTACCTTATTGCTATTATAAACCAACAAAGTAAATTCAATAAAATCTTTTTCCATACCCAGTATTCCAGTATCACAAACCACTCACTCTATAAAAGTGTATAAAAACATTGAAAATGTGCATACATTTCAAGAGTTTCAAAGTGTAATTATTGTAAAAGTGTAATTATTGGGTTAAAGATTATAGCAGATGTTAACGCGGTTGGATTGAAATAGCTTGTTTTTTTTGGCTCCTAAACAAAATAAGATAATAAATCAACAACAAAAAAGTACAAATTACAAATTTACTAATTACAATCAAACACTCCTGGCTAATTGGTAGTCTAAACAGGAGTCTGCTTGCACCAGTCCAATTAGCTCTGCAAAAGAACGTAATCAAGTAACAGGACACAAATAAAATTAGAAAGGGACACTTGTTCCACATCAGTACTGTTCATTATATACCTGGAACGACAACGAGAACTCAATGTGTGTATGTGTCAGTACATTGGAGTATGGGATGAGTAAATGTTGAGTAGGTGAAAATTATACAGTGTTCTTGTGTGTTTTGTGAGTCAAGGTGTAAAATGGATTGGAATACAAGGCAGATAGGTAGTTTGTTTGTTTGACAGTCTGATGGCCTGGGGGTTTATGTATTTGGGCTGAACCCCTCAGTGGACTAGCTGATTGTTTAGTTGGTAGTTGGCTTGCATGGCCAAGCCAGACCTGTCTGATTCCCACCCCTCAATGCCATTGCAGAGCTCTTTACTGTGTAGTCATGTGGTTCCATTCATTACAGTTGAGAGTGAACCAAATTACATGTGATGGAAAATGCCCAAAACAAAATGGCAGGGTGTAAACTTGTGGTTCATGCCTACTTCGTAATAATGTCTGGGCAAAGGGATATGTACTATTTAATATACAAGTAAGTTAATGATGCCGTCTGGGACTTCTGTAATTAACAAAATATTTTCTAAAATCTCCCAATTTGGGCTGGATGTGTGATATGTCATTTGTGTGCATTATCACTAAGTATCACTATAATACCTCAGTTAGTATGAAATAGCAAGTTTGAAAACAATCTGCTTTGATGACAAGGACACAAATCTGCACATTCTTGACTTAGTACACAGTTTTCCTTAGCAAGTACATTTTTCAGCAGTGGATATCGGTGGATATTGGTTGCTGTCGGCGCTGCTGGACCCTCCCTGCTGGACCCTCCCTGCTGGACCCTCCCTGCTGGACCCTCTCTGCTGGACCCTCCCTGCTGGACCCTCCCTGCTGGACCCTCCCTGCTGGACCCTCTCTGCTGGACCCTCCCTGCTGGACCCTCTCTGCTGGACCCTCTCTGCTGGACCCTCCCTGCTGGACCCTCTCTGCTGGACCCTCTCTGCTGGACCCTCCCTGCTGGACCCTCTCTGCTGGACCCTCTCTGCTAGACCCTCCCTGCTGGACCCTCCCTGTGTTCTTTATTTAATAAATGCACTCTGAAGGTTTTAAGGTTGAACAAAATGTTTCATTTGTACTTGGATTTCACTTCTTAAATAGTTCAGATAGAAACCGCCACGTATTATTTAAACCATTTATTGAAGACATGGACAGCAATACTGTCTAGGCATTAGGTTCTGCTCCTCCCCAGGAAGTAGGGATGAAGGGTGGGTTTGCCCTGCATGCTAGTAAGACCAGCGCATATCAGACTGTGAGTAACCTGACTACTAAATAGTCAGTATGAAATCTGTTATTGTGATAGGAGAAATACCCGTTGCCAGCTGATGTGTCATTAACTAAATGCCACATATTAGATTAACAATTTTTTTGAGACATGCACAACAATATTTTAACAGGTCTTGGCAGTAGGTTTCACTCATCTGGGGAAACACAAGACCTGGCCTATGTTCCTACTTGTCATGCCCACACCTTGATCCTTTTCACCTGCCTTACCTTATATCTCCTCCCACACCAGGTATCTCCCATGTTCCTATTATTCCTTGTGTATTCATTGTCCCTGTTGCCAGTTCATCCTGTGTGTTTCCCAAGTCATTCCCACTCTATTGTGGCGGATTACTTCACTGAGTTTCGTACTCTGGGCACCGATAGCCATTGTATTCAAGATTCAATGCTTTCCTCCACATGTTATCGGATGTTGTTAAGAACAAGCTAGCAGCCCCGGAGCTTTCTCTGGACCTGGATTCACTCGCCTAAATGAACGCAATTGCGAGAGAACAGCAACCCCCTCTGCCTCTCGACAACCTGGAATTCCCAGACATTTCAAGAGCCAAGGGTATCCGATCGTACCCAAGCCCCACCGGGAATCCCCGAAGCCATACGAATC
This sequence comes from Novumbra hubbsi, assembly GCA_016801125.1. Taxonomy (NCBI): domain Eukaryota; kingdom Metazoa; phylum Chordata; class Actinopteri; order Esociformes; family Umbridae; genus Novumbra; species Novumbra hubbsi. The sequence goes on from JACXGK010001841.1 coordinate 36,908, forward strand.
CTATACTACAGAGCCCATGGAGCTGGGAAGAGCTATATTGTCCGGGACTGAGTGAGAGCGAAGGGAGGTAAGAGCTTTTGATGGCCGCTCCTCGATTCCCCCCATGTTCCATTGGTCCTGGGCCTTTCGGAGCTCCCTCTCATCAATCGGGCCACAGGTTCCATTACCGCTACCCGCTTCCACTCTTCTCCTCAGCCTTCGAACTACTCCAGGGGGATACTGTATTCACAAAACTCATCCTGTGGAATGCTTACCATTTGTTCAGGGTCCGGAAGTGGGGCAAGTGGAAGACTTCCAGTCACTAGTCAATGATGTCCTATGGGACACGCTAAACCGGTTTGTCTTTGTTTACCTGGAAAACATTTTGGTTTTTCCCGGGCCGAGCAAGAGCATTTTGCCCTTGTGCGAATTTCACAATTCAACCGTTCCCTTTTTGAGCTACATCATCTCCGTGGGGAGAGCACAGATAAATCCTAGCAAGGTGAAAGCAGTTAAGGAGTGGCCGCAGCCCACTTCTATCTCCCCGCACAGCACTCAGCTCCACTAAAGTCTAGTTCAGCTGGTCCCCTGCAGCCACCCGCACGTTTATGGAGCTCAAGCACCACTTTTCCTCGACTCCGGTTCTGACCCACCCTGATTCTACATATCAGTTTGTAGTGGAGGTCGACGCCACTGATTATTGCCTACCGTTGTGTTCATTAAATATCCCTGAACTGGCCTCCTGCCTCCGTTGTCTGCATTTGGGTCCACTCCCTTAGCCATGCACTACCAATACTGATATCAACACGATAATATCAGTAAACAATATCCCTGTAAGTAATGATCAAGGCATGCATTACAACATCTTCAACACAACTAAAACATGTGTGGTGGTTTGTCATCAAATCGATAGCGCATAATACAGAGCAACCATGTTGGTGAAACAGCCAGTCTCCTGCTAAACATTGTTTGTGAACACTCTAGACCCGTTGGGGGGTGCTGGAAGCAATATGGTGCTATGAGGTGCTATTGGGAGGTGTTTGTTTTACACCTAAGATTCACATCAATAGAAGTTTACATTTTCAGCTACTCGCAAAAACCTGCATTTTGCAACAAGTTCATGCAACTGGGCGAGTTGTAACTCTTCTTTTCAGTGTTTCTGTCAGCTTTTTGTGGCACAGCTTCGTGCTGCCTTCACCAGAACATGACCTCAGCGTATCATCGTCAAGATTTCACCCGAATAGTGTTCATTGTTTAAACTTAGGAGGATTTTTGTTATTTTTCTTGGTATTACCCTTAGAAGAATTTATTCATCTTAAAGGTATTCTTTTCTCTGAGGGATACACCATGAACGCCTTGTTATCGCAGTGGTTGAACATTTAATATCCAGAGGGATATTCTGCTGTCGGACTTCCCCTGAAAGCAACTAAGCATCTAAACGCACATTAAAACACTATTCAGTAAAAGTGGCATTGTTGACATGATTGCAATACAACATTGCCAAAGCATATGAAAACAAACTACAACCAGACACCTCCCACCTAACAAGCGGATCACTGCAATCCCATCAGCCTTCTTGATTTCAGCTAAGATACCAGTGCAGCAAGTCTTAATTTTAAACATTAACTTTAATAAGTCTATGAATGAAAGAAAACATGAAATCCCAAAACATGGAACATGAGCAAGTTTATTTTGTCTTCAATGGCACAAAACAATGTCAAACCAAACTCCATAATCAGGGCTCGACATTAAGGCTTGTCCGCTTGTCCAGGGAATGCACATTTTATGTTCGGACACGTGAACTTCCGCTTGCAGTTGTCTAAAAGACAATCTATATTTATTCATATCTGCTAAAAATCCTTCCTCCTTCAGTTGTCCGATGGGAAAAGGCAATGACTAGTACAAGCTATGTCATGCCACATTCACTAGTACTAGCTATGTCATGCACATTTACTAGTACTAGCTATGTCATGCCACATTCACTAGTACTAGCTATGTCATGCCACATTCACTAGTACTAGCTATGTCATGCACATTCACTAGTTCTAGCTATGTCATGCCACATTCACTAGTACTAGCTATGTCATGTCACATTCACTAGTACTAGCTATGTCATGCCACATTCTGCAGATTAGCTTGTATCAGAAGTTCCAAAATGCCCATGAATGTTATTAACCCCAACGCCCACGAAAGTGCCAACCTACTTGAACCCAATCGAGACAAGTTTAATTTGTTTGTGGACAAGCTCATGATGTTCATTCAAGCACCTAAAACTGGCTAAGTGCCAGGAAAAGCAGGGAAACGCAAAATAATGTTTTTAAGCTAAAAGGGCTTTATTAAAGCTGACTGGTAATTTAACCCTAAGTTCAAGAACATTCACAGGGAAAAAAAAGATCTAGCTATCTATTTACGACTCTGGCTTTCGTAACCTGTGATATACCATAGCTAATAATCAACTGGTCAGCTAACAAAAAAAATATGTATTTGGACAAGTAATTTGATCTCTCGGACAAGTAAAAGAAACATTCACTTGTCCAAGTAATTGTCCCTAGGAAACGAATAAACCTGTTGTTTGTCATTCAATTATGTACTTTTTTGATTATAATCAACAATATATAAACAACAATAATAATAATAATAACAACAATAATAATGAATATTCATGGTAATTAGCCTACATTTTATTCAAAGGGGGCATTAGGGACCTGGATAATTGATAAGGGGGCTGAGAACCACTGCTCAAAAGGTTAGAACCTAGACTAAGCATTTAAATCCATCCACACCACCTTCTGCCTGCGGACCCAATAGTCTTGGTGGAAGGGGAAGTAACAAACTTAGCGACACACAATGTCACACCACCTAAGCACACATAACCACGCAGACCAAGCAGTTATTCCCATTTGCCACCACCTGAGGGCTTGTCGTAGCAAGATGAATCAGCCATCTTGTATAGGCTGAAAACCCACTCTGCGACATATTAACTGACCTGTGCTGGTTTCTACGCAGCAGTCTAGCAAACACACATACTAGACATACACACCCACTTGTCATGCCTAGTGAGACCCAGTGAACCACCGGGTTAACCACCGGCGAACCACCGGGTTAACCACCGGCGAACCACCGGGTTAACCACCGGCGAACCACCGGGTTAACCACCGGCGAACCACCGGGTTAACCACCGGCGAACCACCGGGTTAACCACCGGCGAACCACCGGGGAACCACCGGCGAACCACCGGTGAACCCCTGGGAAATAAATAACAACACACCCAACAAAGGAGACACCAACAAGTCTGGAGTTTTTAAGGTGGAATCAGCCGCACAACCAGGTGGACTAGGACAGGGATGTTCAGGTGTGCCTCACAGTGAGAGCAGGAATCCTCTGGCAGCAACCAGCGGAGAACTGAATTAAATGTGGAGTACAATCTTGGAGATGACCCACAAAACGCAAGCATGCATATCCGGAACCCTGTCATCGGTCTTCAACATAGAATAGCTGCTCCCTGCGCAATCTGTGGCCATAGTTGCTGGTCAAAAGAACAAATGCATCAATAACCAGAATAATGAAAAACAAGAGAATGACATGCAGGGCATGGATAGACCAACAATGCAGCTGTAATCCTGATCCACTTACAGAAAGCTGAATCAATAGTTGTTGTTAATCCAATCGACACTTCGCACAGGATAGTTGCCACGTAGACTGATCGAATCATTCTGGTACAATGTAAACCCCTGCATCATTGTACGATAACGTATGCTCAGACAGAAACAACTTAGAACAACCAGCTCTAGATTGAAACAACTCATTACCACAACATGTAACCTCTGACCACATCCGGCTCCACATGAATGCTATGACCATGGAGTGAAACCCAACTTCCACAATGACAAACCATACTGAAGACGCATCTTGCAATCATTGATCCTGGAACTACTCTTGCAAAATCCCAATCCAGCTTGAGCATAGCTCAAGCTGCCTGCTACCATTGGTAAAATAGAACCCCAAATGCCATTGATTCCTCGTCAGACAGGTATACCCAATACCATTCTACAGGACAACAACTGACAGATGACTGGGCCAAAATGGAAAATAAACACGGAAGTTCAAACTAGAACTTTAGGATGGAAAACCATCCTGTCACGGCGCCTCCTGATGCCGTGCCCTCTCCTGGTCGCGTAGCACCCCGGCGTTCGACGTTGCCGGCCTTTTAGTTGCCATCGTACTCGTATGTCCTGTTTTCCCATGTCCTGTGAACGTACCCTTCCTGATTACCCGCCAGCTGCATCTAATGTAGTTGGCTACTTAATCCCCTGTGTGTCTTGTCTCTGTGTCCGTGATTGTTACCTGTTATGTGTATACGGTCGTAGTCGTTACACGACCTAATCTCTGAGACATCTGCATTACTGCATCCTGAAATAAAGGGATTCGTCAGCCTACTGCCTGCGCATTGGTCCACTCATTTCACACCTCTCACACATCCTCAACAGTACAGAAGCATGAGTCTCAAGTATTGGAAGCATCTGCTGCAAACCGACATGCACACGTGAAAATGCAAACCGGAAATTAACTGCCAACATGCTTGACCAGCATCAAATACACAGATAGAGGAAAAAGCTACCTGACGAACCAGATGTAGAAGCGGCATACCTGGCTGAGCATAATTGCAGGGGACATACTGTCAACCCCCAAATATGAATAGGTAGACAGAAAGATGAACACAACAGTACACTACATCGACCAGCAGCGTAATGAGATTAGTGAATAGCGGACTACAGGCTGTGTCCACAAGACAAAAAATTGGACTACCGAAACGTTGCCTCCCATTAATATCACTAGATGCTGCTACCGTGTGCATGGGGCCGTGTGGGATACCAGCCCAGAGCTGGTGTGAGAGGCACAGGAACACAGCCCCACTCTGTGGGTATCCTTCATTAAGCGACAGAGAAACACAAAGGCTGTTCCTTCTGTCTACGTATCCCTAGAACCCAAGATGGGGCTGCCGGCTCAAGCTTGGTTCATTCTTCTCCATGGATGAACAGGGGCGGCTTGGCAAAGGCCAGCATAGAAAGCATTTTTCACGCTACAAAATGTTTAAGTTACGTGATGTCACTGCACAACACTCCAATACAACTTGTACACCTCCCGCAGGAAACCAATGAACAGTCCGTGATCGAAGCCGGTTGCATCACCACCACCAGGCAACATAAACCTCCCAGACACCAGGGTGATTTTGGAATTCCCAATAACCAACAAGGACTGTTCGTCCGCTCATGCAAGTCATGGACATGAATGACAACAAGAAAGCACCCCACACAAGTCATGGGCATGAATGACACAAGAAAGCACCCCACGCAAGTAATGGACATGAATGACAACAAGAAAGCACCCCACGCAAGTCATGGACATGAATGACAACAAGAAAGCACCCCACGCAAGTCATGGACATGAATGACAACAAGAAAGCACCCCACGCAAGTCATGGACATGAATGACAACAAGAAAGCACCCCACGCAAGTCAAACCAACGCTTATCAGACTGAGTGAGTGACCTGACGATTAGATAGTCATTTGGAATATGTTATTGTTATAGGAGGCGTCAGCTGATACTTTTCTGACTCAGGTTTACTGGCTGAAAAGGCTATGCTAATTTTAAACAAGGCAATTTTTGTAGGCTGTCGGCATTCAGTGACATATGGAGAAATGTGAAGACTCATGTTATTTTGTTTGTCTCTGAATTTCTGGTTGTCTTGGACAGCCCTACTTTGATAGTCCTCCTGAAGGTCCCTGTCTGTTAGATGGTGGAAGTCCATATATCAGTGATAGAGCAGGAGCCGGTTGCATTTTAACTGTAAAAGCTTGTGACGGGTCCTTTGGGACCTGCTTTCAGCCATCTGATATAGAAAATGCACTGTTGTGCTTAATTCACCAAGGTGTTCGAATGGTGGGGCCCTTTTCTGGAGTGGTGGGGCCCTTTTCTGTTTTCAGTGATGTGCATGTGCACTGGGACTGGACTTCCTTGCCTGTTTTCACTTTTTCAATAGATATTTTTTTTATGTTTTTTTCCAGGCATTTATTCTATATTGGAGACAGTGATAAGAGATAGAGAGAGTTTTTTTGCTGATATTGCAAAAAGACGGATTCAAGGGCAGTAGCAGGATATGTGCTTGGCTGCTGCTTAAATCGCTAGACCACCCAGTCTACGTATAAAATTATTTGACACAGTTTCTTTCTGCTCATCTTAATCATGGTGCCAATAATGTTGGACCTGACTGTGTCTCATTATGGTCCATTTAAAATCCTTGAGATGGCGATGACAATCAAATATGACTAATTGAATAAGTGGAAGTGGATGGCAATCTAATCATTTTAAGTCTTCACCATGTTAACGATACAAGTTCGGGGATTTCAGGGACCATTCCCATAGAGATAATCACTTATAATGAAAATATCATCTATCATGTCATAATTTATTACAGATAATCAGGCTTCAGCTGTTTTAGAGCGGTAGGTAGACTAGCTGTTAGAGCAAATGACCAATAACCAAAAGGTTGCTAGATTACCTTCCCAGCCAGCAATGGGGGAGAATTTTGTTATTCGGTCCTTGAGCAGTTATACCTCATTTCTTCCGGGATGCTCATTCTGGCACATCCTACACCTATCCAATTTGGAAGGGTTGGGTTGATTACAAAGTTTTGGTTGATCAACCTAGTATACATATGAATCATTTGATGCATTATGCTGGCAAAAAGGTTGCTTGTTCGAGTTCCCAAGGCTTCAGAGCAATGAGCACTTTGAGCAAGGCACAAAACATGCTAAATTGTTCCCATAAACTGGAGAAGAGCGTTTGTTAAATGAATAAAATGTAAATGTTCACTTCTAAAATCGTTCTCACGCCATTGACAGTTAAAGCTCTGTGTAATTTTATGGGAAATGTTATGCTTTCTTTTGCTAAGTAGTCATTTTCGACTTTCTTTTAACATTCAATTTCCTCCTCGGAGTCCCTGAATCGATGTTCTGGAATGACAGTAATGGCAGAATTATATTCTAGCCCTCCCAATGGTGCTCATGACTCCCTTCTTTTACCTCAGGGACCAGCTTGTGTTTGTAGGAGACGAGATATGTGTTCCACATTGCACCTTATTTCCCCCAAAGGGCACTATTTTTGACCAGAGCCATATGAAACTGTGTCCATTGTAGTAGTATATATGGAAGCAAATGTTGACTACCAATGTCCATTCTTTTGTAATGTGTTTTCTCCCCTGTTGGCTCCATCTCCCTCACTTTATTATGGTAGAAATGCCTTTTCTCTTGAACCCAATGAACAGCATCGGAGGAAGCTATGCAAAGAACTGAGTCTCGATGAATAAACGCCTGCGAAGGGGGAGACACGTACTACAAATAATGGTGGTACTTTTCTCTCCGTATGTTTTCTCTGTATCTCTGTGGGTGCCCTCGTGCCGTCTGCTGTGCCCCTGTGTTTGTCCTCTAAATTGAATTATCACAACCAAAAGATAAGCCACACGTGCACGCCTGCCTACCCACGTGCATGCGTGAGTGCACGCCCACCCACAGACGCACACATTCCAACAGAACTTCTCAAACTTTGCCGGCTTCCAAAACTGTTGCTATGAGACAGCTTGAGGCATTCCCTAATCTGAGGAGCATATCGGTAGTCAGGCGGACTATGTAGTTCTTCCCCACCAAACATGGGCCAGTGCTAAGATAATGAGTGCATCTCATTCTCTTTCCCATCCCTCCAGTCTCTATCTCCACTTAGACGTCCCCCCTTTACCCGCGCAGATGGTTTCAGAGGATCCTCCGAGTCTTAATTATGCCGGCAATTACTGTGAGAAAATGTGCTTTTAAAGTGGACCGTCATTTTGTCCCATTTTGATTCAACGTGTTTACCAGGGTTGCACCTGATTTCCGGGACCCAGGTGGCTCTTTCTGCCACACCGTCCTTTATTTTCCATTTTGCGAGTCTGTCACAGAGATCTGAGGGGAGATGACTCAAATTACTAAGTCCCATAAGTGCTGTTATTATTGTAATTGCTACTGTGTGCAGCATTAATGAGAGTTTGCATACTGTAAATAGGCACTTTTTAGCAACAACGTGGAGGATAGAAAATGCAGAACTCCTCTGAACACCTGCGTTTTGTTTAGGTGAAATTGGATGCTCTCATAATTTTTGTTGACTTAAAGGAGGCCTAGCTCAAGTTAGGTGTAATAAGCTTTACTAGAATGGAACAACCCCCAATCCTTGTTGGACTACCAAATCTCATGAACATCGACATAATTGTGTTTGTGTGCATTATTTCTAATGCTATTGCAGTTTAATGGAAGAAGTCAGGCTTAAGAAGCGTGTTTGGTTTCAGAACTGAGCAAGTCCTGCTGAGAGCTTGCCTATTGGAATCGGATTCAAACACAGTACTGCGATACAACCGTGCACTTATGTACTGTGTTAATCCATCCAGGCACTGTTCTGACACAACCTCTGGGCCGAGCCACTCTCCAGCACTCTTCATAATGAGCAGCCTAATCCCGGAAAAAGAAACTCCTCACACGGGGCACCATGAAGTGAGGCAGGGAGTAGGAGTCGTGCTTCGATTTACCACAGAAAGCCCTGGGCAAACACGGCACATCGAGAGGATGACACCGACAGGGCACGTTAGGCTTCACTCTGAGAGAGAATGAAAGAGAGAGAGAGAGAGAGAGGGAGGAAGTCAGGGAGGGAAGAAAAAGCAGAAGTGCAAGCCACAGAATTGGGTGACAGCTAGGAGAGTCGGGGAAGATTTTATATATATATATAGAGGGAGATGGGCGAAACAAAAGAGAAGACTGAGGAGAAAGAGAAGAGGGAGACTAGGGAGAGAAGGGCCCATGGCGATTTGCTCCAGCAGCCAAGAGGACAGGAAGCTCTGAGAGGGCCTATTCACAGCAGGCAGCTGGTAGCGCGTTATACTGTAAACTCCTCTGCCTCACAGGAACATGGCTTTATTCAGTGTGAAACTGAGAGTACCTCTTCATCTAAAAGATGTGACGGTTTCTGGAGAGAAAAAAATGAAAAGCGTAATTCATGAATGGTACATTAAAGGGAAGAAGACGTTACATTAAAAGGTTAAAACCCTTTAAACAAGCCATTCTCCTACAATGACATATACATTTAAAAAAGGCTTCTGAGTTTGCAAATATGAGGCACACGTTTAACTATGGTGTTAATTGAAAGGGTAAACATTGAGGTTTATGGTGAGATTTTTTCAGACTCAAAAAGAGTAAGAGTGCCTGTTTTGTTATTAAAAACATTACTTGATTACCTGCTAAATGTAGAAAAGATTCACAAGCTCTTTCAATCCAGCTTGAAATGTTCTTGAGCACTGCCTCCCCGCCATTTTGATTGGTTGTTTGCCTTAACCAATCACACTTCTTTCTGCCCTCAGAAAACCTTTGAGTAAAACATGCATGTGATTTCTGTGCCCACATACAATACAGTATGAATGCTGTGGGTTAAGAATAATTAGTCCTTATCTCTGTTTAAGATTAAAATATTTGTAGGTAAATTTGCTTCATCATTGAGCATGTTGTTGTATTTTGTAGTGTTTTATTTTTATCCTCATTAGCCACTGTTACAGAATAACTAACTAAATAACAGCTACTCTTCCTGGGATCGTGAAGAGAACTACACAGGGATAGGTCAAAATCCTTCCAGGTCATTTCTTTGAAGTTTGATGGTGAGGTACACAGGAAAGAGAAGCGCCTTTAGATAATTTAGAGTGAACAGGAAACGAGAGCCAGCGGGAGTGTTGATCAGGGGCATGATGTAATGGTTACAGGATTTTTAATTAATTATGAAAATGTGTCTAAAGCAGGAGGCATCCTGAGAAGTGAAATTAGATCTTTACGCTTATTGCAGTCTCACAGAATACACAGCAAGCACCCACGCATGCACACACACAGACACACATCCCATTTTACGTGGAAATATTTACAAAAGACGGCAATTCTGTTCAGTATTTTTATTTTAATTTATTAACTAAGCAAAGTTTAACCATCATTTGATATTGGCCTTTCATGTGAATGATTGTAAAGCATGTCAAAATATGCTGAAAATGCTTAGGCTGATCCTCATTTGTAAACATTGATCTGTCAGAAAACTAGCAAGAAATTGTATTCAATGTACTGTATGTTTTACAAACTGCCAATAATAGAAATTTGACATGACATTTCAAGGGTTTTCATTTATTTACACAATGTGAGTTATTGACAATAGCATTATGTACAGTAGTGATGGTATTCAGTCATGAAACATTCAATATAGGAAAATGTATTTCTCTTTAGGAACAGCAGTCTTTTAAAGTAGGCTCTTTAAGCTTCCGTGACCCTAATTCAACTGGAATTGTTTAGAGTTGATTGTATAGAATTTCATCAGCCAGGGAGGCAGTCAAATTCCTCTCTGTGTTTCTATTTGACTACTCATCACACCGAACCTCGAAGGAATTGAAATGGGCATCGAGCAGACTCTGATGTCCCACCTTGGAAGACAACCTGTGCCGTTCTCCTGCTATCTGCTTTAGGTGGATTAGAGAGCTGGATATTTTCGGAGAAGAGAGAAGGGAGGCTACTGCCAAGCTCCTCTTTTCCCCTCGGACCCGCGTGTCGAGAATAACCTGCAGAAGAGGGAAGAGGGCCCCTGAAGCTGTGGACAAGACAGGCTGCTTTCTGCTGCAGCTTCGGATCAAAGGAGGGGAGCTGAGAGCCATGAGTCTCCCGTGGGAAGAGCTGGGATTAACTGGATTAGCCCAAACGCACCAGTGATAGGACTCTGTCCTCTTGGACAAAATTGGCAAACAATGGCTGCCCTTGCAGCTGGAATGTGCCAGTGTAAGGAGGCCAAATGAACAGTGCCCAGTATTGTCTGTGTAATGCAACATTTATAGGGTTAGTTGTGCATCCCAGATGGCACACTACTTCTTATTCGTTGCACTCCTTATTAACAAGGGCCCTGGTGAAAACGAGTGCACTACATAGGGAACAATAGTGTCAGACGGAAATACATAAAGGGATCCGAAGGGGACTGCAGCACCTTCAAGCTGTTCGGATTTCTTACTGCTTTTGTTTCACTGCATGCAAAATGGATGGTCTTCTTTCTCAGAGAGTTATTTTCTTTCTCGACTCCTTCGAAGCAACGTCTCATTGATAAAGTGTCCGGCATTTGCATAGCCTAATCTGATTCTCAAACAGTGCCCCAGATATTGGACACTTTATCACAAAATGATTCTACTCTTCCATTGCGTGTATAAATAATACGGCAGGTTCTACAGAATTCAGTAATAAACAATTAAACACAGATACAGCTACCATTCATTCATTCATTTTATCATGGAGCATTTTAAAGGTACAGAGGAGGACACAAAATGCACTGGCTTATGAATATTTAATTCATATTTCTATAGTTGCGCCATGTGGAAGATATGGTTGTTGTCATCAATGTGTTGATTTTACTTGAGGCTGGTCGCTCTGTTGCTTCCATGAAGTTTCGTGCCATACAACAGGTCAAACTGTAATGTAGGGATGGGAATCTTGACTTCAAACAGGGTGTAGATGCACTTTTTTCTTAAAACTCATTGAGTTTGTTCTTCATTCTTCAATGAATGAAGAACAAGAATGAATATGCTTCTGTTACCTTGAAAATTGTCACCCCCTCCCAACCCAGTTCAAGTTGATACCTGACGATTCCACCTGCCACTCTGCTGACCCCCTTCTCAACCCCCTCTCCCCTGGCTTGTCCCTGTCCTGCCCATCTGGTCATGCTTCTGACCTAGATTAGGCTTTATAGACTCTGGACACAGCCCATATGAATTATTACTCTCAGCCAAAAGAGGTTTGGTCCCCCCTCTGAGCCTAGTTCCATTCTGGGTCCCCCCACAAAAAAGTTTTTCCTAGCCACTGAGCTTCAACACTGTTGTTGCTTACTCCTTGGGGTTTCAGGATGGGTGTTTTTTTATGTTGTAAGTTTCTATGTTTCTCTGTCTGCAAATGTATATAATGTATGTGATGATGATGATTATGTACCTTTGTAATGTATATTTGATTGCACTGAAATTGTCTTCATCATGTGACATTTAATTAAACCCTAAATAGGTGCCAGGTTTGTGGTAACAGACCGCTGGCCATTTTTCACACGGATTAATTAATATTTTGCATTTATGCCTTCGTTTTGGGCTATATCCTCATTTCGTCACTGTTCAGGTCTACATTCTCAGCAACATTTCCATTTTGAAACAGAGTGCAGAAAGCCTTTGTCTATTTATTTTATTTGTGTCTCCATGGGCTACATCCTGAGTGAAAAGCGTCACGATGCATCTTCTTGTGTATGGAATATGTCCGCTGCATATGCTGTATTACAACACAAGCCTACGGAAAAGCTGGGGTCACACGTTATGAGCCTCTATCATTGCCACTGTCACCTGACATCCGTGTGGGGTTTAGTGTATTAAGCAGGAAGGATAATTCACCTGAGACCTACAGCTACTATCACTCACCCAGACAGCTGTGCACTTTAGTTACAGTCCAAATCCTCTTTAAAGCGTACTATCAGTCAAAAGTAGCCCACTGTAAAGGGAAGAGAATGCTGTTTGGAAAGTCCCCTGGAACTTATGCTGCTGTAGTCACCACTTCGTACAGGGCAGGTTCTGGCAAATGGGACCCAGCTGCACATCGTTTTTTGATTAATTTTCGAGTCGTATGTTGGGTCGGTTGTGTGTTAGGAGTCAACAGTGTTATTTATCAGTGCCTTCATCGGTTTGCTGGTCTCTGTTGACACTGCAAGCAGGTGAGTCTTGGTTTGTTGGGGTTTACAATATATTATACGGTGAAAGGTGAAAAGAAGGTGGATTAACAAATCTAAAACAATGAAAAAACTAAAGCTCACTATGTGTTTAATGCATTCTTCCTCAAAATGTTAGTTAACCGCCTTTAGAAGATAAAAGGCGGTTAAACTGCAAATGAAAAGAAAAAAATATGGATGAATATGGATGACCTCTACTACACTGGTCTTAACCTGGAGTTTTATCAAAGGGTAGTAAAGATGTGAGAAGGGATGTTATCAACGGAATAGTCTCTCTCAAGCTTCAGGGAGAGATGAGTAAGGCGCTTGTATATATGCACCGTCTATTGCTTAATAAAACAACAGCGACTGTTGAGTCACTGCTAATGGAAATCGAAAAAAAAGGATTTCAATATTTCTTTCCTTTAACATTCTTGGTTTATGTGCCTTATGTTTTTTGTCACTGCACGTGTTGTCTCCATTGCTGAGATAGTGAAATGTATAGATTTTTTTGTAAATCACTTGATTAATAGGCATTACCAGGCAGCTAGTGCTGAGTGCCTGAAGCCGCCACCCCACCCTGTTCTTAAGCTTTGTCTCCTGTGTGTCTGTGTGGTTGTGTGTGTGTGTGTGTGAAGGTGAGAGATTTTCGGATTGTATCTGTGTGTGAGAGAGTGTGTGCGTTTAATGCATCATGTCACATCCAAAAACCAATGCACCTCTGTTGTATATGTGCAACCAAACAAAGGTAGCAACAAGAACTCCACGCAGCAACGCACGCACTCTACTTGAGCAGTGCATGCATGCACTAACTGGAAGGGGAACTGTACACACACTCGCACGTTGGTGCGGTTGGTTGAGCACGTACATATTACAGTTCGAATGACCTTTATCTTAAATGTCCAATCCCACGCCTTTTTGTCCACCCCTAACAACATGATTGCCTTCCAGTAAAGGTCCGCTATAAGTGCTTATGATTTTACACAGTACCACTGTAAAACGGAGGAACGGCGCTGTAAAGAGAGAGTGCATCCCAAACGGCACCTTATACCGCATAAAATGCAAAAAACAAGCGATGTGGTTTGGCCCTGCTGGGAGCGATTCCATCCCAGTGTCTGCGTCCAAACAAGCCTCCTATTCCCTCTGTGGTGTGCTTTAGAACAGAGACCTATGCAGGTCCTTGTTAAAAGTAGAGCACTTTAAAGAGAACAGGGTGCCGTTTGGGGTTTCAGACAGTGGGAAGGAATCACTCCCACAGCAGGGCCAAACTGCAGCACCATCACCGGAATGATGGAACCCAAGGGAAGATGACCCCCTTTCTTTATTTTGTTCTGAGAAGTAAGGACAGTCATCATTCTTGTTATATCTGCATTGTTTTCTTTTAACCCTTCTGTCTTTTTTCGTTTATCCCTGCATCTGCTTTGTTTGTCATATTTTTCGCTGTCTCTCACTGTCTTAACTCCCCCCTTCCTCCTCCTTGTTCTACTTTTTGTCCTCTCTCTCCTCTCCCTCTCTCACTATAATAACCAGTCTGTTTCTGGTGGCGGTGGTAAATGCTTCTCCTGTATGCCCTCCATCTCCTCCCCTTCTCTCCCACCAACAAAATTACCAGCTGGTTACTATAGAGACGTGTTCATAAATGCATTTTTCTGTTTTTGTGATTCCCAGTCTGCCCTGTCTCCTTCCTCCTCCTCTTACTGGTTACTCTTTTGTTTCTTTTCTTATTCTTTTTTCTTTTTACGTTTCTTGCTTCCTATTTTCCTGCTTTACTTTTCTTTTCCTAGACAATTATCAATGTATTTGTAGCTTGTTATTCGTTCTTATCCTACCTGTGTCTTACTCTATATCTCTCATTATCCCTCTGATTTTCTTGCCTTCATCAACCAAAGAGAATTGCTATGCTAGACTCATTACGGAGAATTAATGGCCAATTTACACCTAGTACTCAAATGAGCACCACTTAAATGGTGGCTTTGCAACCATAGAGCTTTGTGCTTTGTCTGTCTTGGTGGACAGAAAATGCTAACCATCCTGCTACTCTTCATGATAATACCTGTGTTGGCTTGTGCCATACATTATATTGTGCACAACACACAATATTCTGTGTTGTGGGTGGGGTGTAAGGCAATAAAAGCAGTGTGTGGTCTTTCTGGATGGAAACAAAAGTCACCAACAGTTTGAGGGCTGGATACAAACTGTAAACTACAGTTGGGCAAAAAAGTATTTAGTCAGCCACCAATTGTGCAAATTCTCCCACTGAAAAAGATGAGAGAGGCTTGTAATTTCCATCATATGTACACTTCAACTATGACAGACAAAATGAGAAAAAAAATCCAGAAAATCACATTGTAGGATTTTTAATGAATTTAATTGCATATTATGGTGGAAAATAAGTATTTGGTAAATAACAAAAGTTTATCTCAATACTTTGTTGTATACCCTTTGTTGGCAATGACAGAGGTCAAACGTTTTCTGTAAGATCTCCTCTAGAGCAGTGATGTTTTGGGGCTGTTGCTGGGCAAGACAGACTTTCAACTCCCTCCAAAGATTTTCTATGGGGTTGAGATCTGGAGACTGGCTAGGCCACTCCAGGACCCTGAAATGCTTCTTACGAAGCCACTCCTTCGTTGCCCGGGCGGTGTGTTTGGGATCATTATCATGCTGAAAGACCCAGCCATGTTTCATCTTCAATGCCCTAGCTGATGGAAGGAGGTTTTTACTCAAAATCTCACGATACATGGCCCCATTCATTCTGTCCTTTACACGGATCAGTCGTCCTGGTCCCTTTGCAGAAAAACAGCCCCAAAGCATGATGTTTCCACCCCCATGCTCCACAGTAGGTATGGTGTTCTTTGGATGCAACTCAGCATTCTTGGTCTTCCAAACACAACAAGTAGAGTTTTTACCAAAAAGTTATATTTTGGTTTCATCTGACCATATGACATTCTCCCAATCTTCTTCTGGATCATCCAAATGCTCTCTAGCAAACTTCAGACTGCCATGGACATGTACTGGCTTCAGCAGGGGGACATGTCTGGCACTGCAGGATTTCAGTCCCTGGGGGCGTAGTGTGTTACAGATGGTAGGCTTTGTTACTTTGGTCCCAGCTCGCTGCAGGTCATTCACTAGGTCCCCCTGTGTGGTTCTGGCATTTTTGCTCACCGTTCTTGTGATCATTCTGACCCCACGGGGTGAGATCTTGCGTGGAGACCCAGATCGAGGGAGATTATCAGTGGTCTTTGTATGTCTTCCATTTCCTAATAATTGCTCCCACAGTTGATTTCTTCACACCAAGCTGCTTACCTATTGCAGATTCAATCTTCCCAGCCTGGTGCAGGTCTACAATTTTGTTTCTGGTGTCCTTTGACAGCTCCTTGGTCTTGGCCATAGTGGAGTTTGGAGTGTGACTGTTTGAGGTTGTGGACAGGTGTCTTTTATACTGATAACAAGTTCAAACAGGTGCCATTAATACAGGTAACGAGTGGAGGACAGAGGAGCCTCTTAAAGGAGAAGTTAAACAGGTCTGTGAGAGCCAGAAATCTTTCTTTTTTGTAGGTGACCAAATACTTATTTTCCACCATTTGCAAATAAATTCATAAAAAATCCTACGAAGTGTACCTGTGATGAAAATTACAGGCCTCTCTCATCTTTTTCAGTGGGAGAACTTGCACAATTGGTGGCTGACTAAATACTTTTTGGCCCCACTGTATTAAAATCACAGGCTGTTCAAACTTGCGTGGATTTCATCAAGGTAACTTATAATTTGACTTAGTAGTGTGTAAAGTCGAAGTCTTTATTGTCAAATGCACAAAATAAGTGTTGTTGTGAGCAATAAAATTCCTATGACATGACACTACATACAGCCCCCACGTGCCTGTAAGCACTCCCAACAACGTCTGGGCATGCTCCTGATGAGGCGGCGGATAGTGTCCTGGGGGCTCTCCTCCCAGACCTGGATCAGGGCATCAGTGAGCTCATGGACAATCTGTGGCGCAACTTGGTGGCACTGAATGCACCGATACATAGCGTCCCAAAAGCTCTCAACTGGATCCAGGTCTGTCGTGAGGGCCAGTCAATGGCATCAATGCCTTCATCATCCAGGAACTGCCCACACGTTCACCAGGGCATCTCTAGACTCTTTCACATCTGTCACATGTGCTCGTTGTGAACCTGCCGCCTGGAGGATTCTGACGTGAACGATTCTGCATCGATGCATAAAAAGAAATAATCTATTTTTTTCTTATTAAATATCCTATAATTGTATGCATTTTATTTATATATATACATACACACACACACATGCACTACTGTCAATAAATACTCTTATTATATAAATATATATTTTTTTGTTAAAGTGATGTACTTCGGAAGACATGGCACAGGGTGAGCAGCAGCCTGTGCTTAAAAATGCACCTAGCAGCTTGAAAGCAGACATTTGGGGGCATTTTGTTTTTTACATGAATAAGAAAAAATAACTGGATAAAGATTACCCAGTGTGCAAGCAATTTCGAGCCAAGATTAAATATTGCAGCAACACTACCAATATAAGGAAGCACATGTCACATTTTCATTCTGAGCTAGGGTTAGCATCAACCTAGCAAAAAGCAACTAATCAGCCCCAATTCAAGAAACGATGCTATCAACTTTACCTCAGATGTCCAAAAGGGCAAATAACACAGTCCATTGCCACATTTATTGCAAAGGATCTCCGCCCTTACTTGGTTGTGGAAAACCAAGGCTTTTGCTTCCTCCTCCATACCCTGGAGCCAAGATACAGAATCCCTTCCCAGAGTTTTTTTACTAACCCTAACTCTGAACTGGTGGCGTGTTCATGAGCCCATTTTTCCTCTCCTAGCCAAGCTAGCACGGAAATATCCAAGTATCCCAGGAACCAGTATCTCTGCAGAGAGCGTTTTTTCCACACCCGGGGATGTGGTTACAGCTAAAAGAAGCAGCTTGAAACCTCAACATGTGGATCACCTTGTGTTTTTGAGTAAGAACATAGAAATTCCAAAGTTCAGCAACTGAGCACTGCCATTTGATACATCCTACTAAAAAGACGTTTTTGTTTCCGTATAATTTTTTTCAACAAATACAATACAATATGTGTTACGCCTGCTCTACCACCCTCTTCAGTTCGCGTTCGGTGTCCCCGGAGGATTCTGGGGAGGATCCCGAGGATCATGAACTAAGCCTTTATGCACCTGGGCTCAGTTAACTCACGAGGTGGACTATTTAAGGAGCTGCCTGTGTTGTGGACCGTGTCAGTGATTGTTTGAAGCTCAACTATTATTGTAACCGGTCTCCCTTAGAAGTCAAGAGTGCAGCTCTTTCTCGTGTGGTATCATTGATACTTAGTTTTCTTATTTTCAGAGTTTATTTACTCTCCAAGTCTTCGTTGGAGCGTATTTCAGTTTCAGGATACTTCCTGCATTTTCGGTTCGACCGTTCTTTGGTTTTGTTTGGTTTATGACTACTTTTGGAACATCCACTCTGTTCGTCCTCGCTCCTGTTTCCCACCAACAACCATTACAATATGTTTACTACTTCGTGGGACAAGATGTTTTAATTGCATAAAAGGCAGCTTTTTAAGTTATAGTGTTATGTCAAAAAAATTTACTGTAATAATGCTGCTACAGAAATGTTTGTTGATTATATTTACAGGGCACTACAAAAAAACTAGCTTTATGTTTACCCATACTCAGGAATAATTAGAAAAATAGGTTGACATGTAATTATTGGGGTTGCCCCCACTATTATAATGTAGCTATTATACACAGCTTTTCTAGTTTGACATGTTATTTTGTTTGAAAACAGATGTTTTGTATTATTAATAAAATAATTTATAACGAGAATAGGTTCATAATCGAATCAGTACCCTCTGAATCGTGAGGCAGGTAAAGATTCACACCTCTATCTGGCAGTGCTCCTTCTGTTCCTCCACACACAAAGGACCATATACTGGTCCTGCTGCTGGGTTGATGCCCTTCTATCCCCTGTTCAGTCCAGTGTAATGACCTGTCTCCTTCATGCTCTTGAGACTGTACTGGAAGACACAGCAAACCTTGCAATGGCAAGTATGGATGTGCCCTCCTGGAGGAGCTGGACTACCTGTGCAACCTGAAAGGGATGCAGGTACTGCCTTATTTTACCAGTAGTGACAAGGACAACAGCAAATCGCAAAACTAGAGAAGAAGCAATCAAGAAGAATAAGAAGTGAGCAATTGTCTGTGCAGGCCACACAAAACCATTCTATTTTGGGGGTTGTCTTCAGTTGCCTCTCCAGTCCCAGAAGCTCCTGTTGTCACTTTCATTTGCACCAAAACAGAAGACATCACATCCGCTCAGGCTTCCTAACTATACAGATTGATATCACTGAAGTTTAATAGACTTGGTGTTATACTGTGATTATGTTCCCTTAATTGTTTTGAGCAATGTATTTTGATTACATCATTATTACCCTCACTTATAACCAGTCACTGGGGTGGCTGTTATGTTTTGCTTGACTCTCTTGCCATTATTATTATTAGCATCAAAATTAATGAATGAAATCTGTGCATCTTGAGCAACAACAGATACATTTTGATTGCATGTTATTGTACTTGATTGCTAGCAAATGCTAAGTGGTTGTTCCAAATTGTTAGTTCAAAACAAAGAAAAAACACGTATTGATACCATTTAGCGGCAATGAAAACATTATGACAGGTCCTGGCTGGGGGCCATTGGCCATCTCTATGTGCCCAGAGGTCATAGTCAGGACCTGGCAGCGGAGGTGCCTCTAGGCACAATTTATGAATTGAGCCTTTTTCTACAGTAGATGCAGGAGTTAAACATTTAAAGATGTTACTTCTGCTTGAATTCTCTGTCTGTGGTTACTATATACCTCTGTCAAAATCCATGGCACTTAGTAAATGTCTATGGACTTTTAGAAAAAGAAAAATGTACACCTATGTACTCCTCCACCACTGCACAAGATAGCTAATACAAAACAGGTAAATCACCAATCCTGGATTTAATAGCAAATGGAGGCCACTGGGTTCAGGCATACTGCAGAGGGAGCTAATTACACAAATAGATGGTCACGGTAATAATAAAAAAATTGTTGGAGGTGCTACAAATACTCAAGCGACACATATGAAGGTTGTTCTGCACTTTTCTGACTCACAACATATGTGAATCTCCATGTTGTAATAATATTACTTACCTTGGTCACATCTGTAAAATGTACTTCCACCTTAGACACTTTCCCACCATTTCTGATGCAAGGAAAGCTTATGAATACATCGGTTTTCTTTAGAATTGATCATGGGAATGCAGTAATTGTAGGCCTGCATGCAAACTCAATTAATTAATTATAGCTCATTCAAAACAGTGCTGCAAGGATCCTGACAGAAACAAATAAGTACTATCCTTGCAGACCTCTACTGAATTTTGTCTTTCAAAGTATGTCATTTAAAATTCTCCTAGTATGCAAAGCCTTAAATGGCATTGGAACCGCCTACCTGTCTGATCCACTCTTTTACTATGGTAATCCATGCACCATGCTAAACAGCCTCATGAACCAAAGCCTTGGCTCCGAACAACGGGGGGTGGGGGAGTTGTGGGGGGGCTTGTCTTTTCCTCCCTTACTCCACATCTTTGGACCTCCCTTGCTGACAATTTTAGACTGTTCAGACTGTTGGGGCTTTTACAGCAGGCCTTCAGACACATCTTTATCAGTTGGCCTAGCCTTCTTCTCCTAGACTATAATCACGATATGGTTCTATACATCTTTTTTATTTCCATTTCATCATTTTATGCACTTGTTTTATGAAAAGGGCTTTATACATATTATAAATTAGAGCAAGGAATCTACAGGGGCTGATATATCCCTATGTGTGAAAGGAAGACTATATATGGACCAATAAAAACCTCCTAGCTCGTTGGTTTGGACAGCAGGCACTTCCACCAGGTGGGGAGCTGGGTTCAAGTTTAATATACTTGTTCAGCTACTTTGTTTTAATATACGTATATGCTGGTCAGGATTTGTCTGGGTGAGGGTGAATGTGGGTTGTTTGGTGTAGGTATCTGTATGAAATAGATAGGGTTACAATGATGTGCTGTGTTGGGTGTGTATATATTGTGCACCTTATAATCCTTTCCTATGGCAAGATATGGCTAGGAATGGTATAGGATAAAAGCATAAGCTATTAACTAAATTGATTTGCAGGAGGGTATCTGGAGTAAAACTGGGAATGTTCTGAATATGGAGTCTGTAGGAGCTACCGTTTGGTTATAAAGTAATCTATCAGGGTACAGGACATGTTTATTACCTGAACGTAATAGTAAAAGATTCATCTATATTTTAAAATACATTTAAAGAAGGTGATAAGCACCCCCAAATACAACAAATCATTGTAATTGTCTGAGTACAGCTAGTCAAAATTCCAATAGCCTAGTTGACAAAAAATTTACAGTGGCTAAAAAGAAGGATGATCATATTTACTTTATAAAGGAAACCTATTCAGAGAGGTAGCCTGGGGAAAAGGAAGGGGTGGCCAAATGTATTGTTGTCATTGGTTAAGGAATTTTAAGAAAAAAGTTATGATACTACTTACAATAAATATGAATGTCAAATCTGTTTCTTAAGGTTGTTTTTAAATATTACTTGAAGATAGTCAGACCCAGTAAATAAATACTTACTCTAGGAACTTAACTTGACAGTTAAAATAGATACAGACACTGACAATGCAATGATTAATGACTACAATAAAGTTGCAATGATTCATGATGACTACTGAAAAATGTATTTCTTTAACAGCGAATGGATCCGATATCCATACACATTAATATGACAACATCAGAATTCAGACACTAACAATGTAGACACAAAAGAATAGAAATTTTAGGAACTTGTGCAAGAAAGATTAACATTAATTGACCTTAAAAAAACGAGTTAATTGGAGGGAGAATGAAGAGAACAAGACATTATTGTCTCTACAAAAGAGATTTTCAAAAAATAATTAAAATATTTTAAACAAATATTATGTAGACTTGATTTTTTAAACTAAACACCATTTCATTACATTCTCCCCACAGTTCAACATTAAAATAACTCATTCATTGATGGCAAACTGACACAGAGGGTCTTGATTTCTCTCCCCTTCCTGATTCAGATGCACGGTATAAAGAACTGATGTAAAGACCCTGGAATTTTGCTCACTAAATTAAAAATACAATATTGCTTTAAGACAGATTTTATGAAGTGAAACAACAGGCTTATACAACTATTACACATTTTAGAAGATTGAGCTTAAAGGCAAATCAGGGAAAATCTGTCACGTCTCCGCCTACTGGCGGCCACTCCCCTGCCCGCGTAGCCCCCCGGCGTTCGACGTCGCCGGCCTTCTAGGCACCATCGTTCATGTTTGTCCTGTTCCCCATGTCCTGTGAACGCATCCCTCCCTGATTCCTTACAGCTGGCCCTCGTTACCTGTGCATATAATCCCTCGTGTGTCTTGTCTCTTCGTTTGGTATTGTCGTATGTGTTGTGTGTCAGCATGTCTGTGCTGCAGAGCATTTGAGTGACTCTGTCACTGTTGATTATCTCATGTATCAGAGAACGGGAGTTGTCGTTGAACACTTACCGTGTCTACAATAGGGACAATAAACCCTATTGAGCAAACTGCCTACCTGCATTTTGGTCCACTCCTTCCTACACCGTCACAAAATCTTCAATGCAGATTTTGATAATGGCATTGTTTTGGTCTTCCTAGAACATATTTATATAACTTCCTACATTTCTGAGTCTCTCCTAAAATTTATAAAAGTTCTTTACAACATTGTATCAATAAAAATCGATAATGGAACATTATTAAATATAATGCACATAATATTGAGTCATTGCAGCTCTACCACAATACTCATGGCATCAGGTAAATAAAACAATTATGACACAAACATACTAATATAAACAATGCAAAGTACCAGTTTGGAGTCCAGCTAGTACATTGGGGCCCTGATTGACCTAGGGAGATCCAGGTGCATATATTACTTACTTTTGCCTAACCCTAATCCTTTCTTCTTCAATGCATTCTGAAAGTTTTCGGACCCCTTCCTGAAAGTTTTCGGACCCCTTCCTTAGTTTTCGGACCCCGACTTAATTTCATGAGCATGTCAAAAGCACAACTCTAGATTTCTCGTAGTATTATTATTATTAAACTGTCTTTAGCCTGCTCTGTGGTTAGAGCCTAAAGGTTAAAAGGAACCAACACAAAACCAATTTACATCAACTATAATTTATGTTATTGTAGGTAGGCCTATTTATAATGATACTGTACTGTGTATTTGTAATGCAATACTACAAACAATCACTTATGACATGAATACATTCAATAGAATATGCATTTCCCTAAGATACGACTTGTTATAGTTATAGCTATATTGTTATAGTTATAGAGCATCCAATTATTTTGAGGCCTTGACTGAGGAGGCATAGGGAAAGGTTGGATTTCTTTCTACCCATTACACAGCTCTGGAAAATATTAAGAGACCACTGCGCCTTTTTGTTTCCTTTTAAAAAAAGTAGAAAATGAACGTTGGGGAATGAACGTGGAGTAAGGAACAAAATAGTTCAATTTAAGAGACCACTGCAAATTGAACCCTTTGTTTCTCACTCAAAACTTTTCTTTTTAAAATGTTTGGAAAGGAAAGAAAAAGGTGCAGTGGTCTATTTTCCAGGGCTGTATAGTATGTGATGCACAATGTAGGGCGATTAGCAGCTTTCTCCTAATTGCTTTAAGTCTCGTCTCCACTATTGTATATCTCATTCAGCCCAACTAGAAGGAGGAATATATTTCAATGATTCCAATTTCACAACGTGATCTTGAATTAATATTTTCATTAATATTTTCTGATCTTGAATGAATAAAATATCTTGAATCAATAATATATTAATATATTCCGATCATTTAAAGGATATTTAAATGTAAATATATTTGAACTGTTTATAATGAATACATTCTGACCAAACATCAGCAGGGGTGCTACGTGGCTTTAGGACAAAACATGTATAAAGTGGGGAGAACAGGTATTTGACACACTGCCGATTTTGCAGGTTTTCCTACTTAAAAAGCATGTAGAGGTCTGTAATTTTTATCATAGGTACACTTCAACTGTGAGGGATGGAATCTAAAACAAAAATCCAGAAAATCACATTGTATGACTTTTGAGTAATTAATTTGCATTTTATTGCATGACATAAGCATTTGATCACCTACCAACCAGTAAGACTTCCGGCTCCCACAGACCTGTTAGGTTTTCTTTAAGAAGCCCTCCTGTTCTCCACTCATTACCTGTATTAACTGCACCTGTTTAAACTCATTACCTGTAGAAAAGACACCTGTCCACACACTCAATCAAACAGACTCCAACTTCTCCACAATGGTCAAGACCAGAGAGCTGTGTAAGGACATCAGGGATAACATTGTAGACCTGCACAAGGCTGGGATGGGCTACAGGACAATAGGCAAGCAGCTTGGTGAGATGGCAACAAATGTTGGCGCAATTATTAGAAAATGGAAGAAGTTCAAGATGACGGTCAATCACCCTCGGTCTGGGGCTCCATGAAAGATCTCACCTCGTGGGGCATCAATGATCATGAGGAAGGTGAGGGATCCGCCCAGAACTACACGGCAGGACATGGTCAATGACCTGAAGAGAGCTGGGACCACAGTCTCAAAGAAAACCATTAGTAACACACTACGCCGTCATGGATTAAAATCCTTCAGCGCACGCAAGGTCCCCCTGCTCAAGCCAGCGCATGTCCAGTCCCGTCTGAAGTTTGCCAATGACCATCTGGATGATCCAGAGGAGGAATGGGAGAAGGTCATGTGGTCTGATGAGACAAAAATAGAGCTTTTTGGTCTCAACTCCACTCGTCGTGTTTGGAGGAAGAAGAAGGATAAGTACAACCCCAAGAACACCATCCCAACCGTGAAGCATGGAGATGAAAACATCATTCTTTGGGGATGCTTTTCTGCAAAGGGGACAGGACGACTGCACCGCATTGAGGGGAGGGTGGATGGGGCCGTGTATCGCGAGATCTGGGCCAACAACCTCCTTCCCTCAGTAAGAGCATTGAAGATGGGTCGTGGCTAGGTCTTCCAGCATGACAACGACCAGAAACACACAGCCAGGGCGACTAAGAAGTGGCTCCGTAAGAAGCATCTCAAGGTCCTGGAATGACCTAGCCAGTCTCCAGACCTGAACCCAATAGAGAATCTTTGGAGGGAGATGAAAGTCTGTATTTCCCAGCGACATCTCCAAAACCTGAAGGATCTGGAGAAGGTCTGTATGGAGAAGTGGGCCAAAATCCCTGCTGCAGTATGTGCAAACCTGGTCAAAAACGACAGGAAAATGTATGATCTCTGTAGTTGCAAACAAAGGTTTCTGTACCAAATATTAAGTTCTGCTTTTCTGATGTATCAAATACTTAAGTCATGCAATAAAATGCAAATGAATTACTTAAAAATCATACAATGTTAATACTTATTAACAATATTAACAATTCAACAATATTATTAACAATTCAACAATACTAAAAAAAAATGTTTTTTTGTCAATCAGAGTTGGTACGACAAATGGGCGAGATGCCTTTGTCTATTAAAAACAAATAAATGCAAAATGACATAACGTTGAAAAAATCTAAACCATGTTTAAACATACTGAAATAAAAAAAAAATTACTTTCAGTAAATCATCTGTGCCTAGAACGGACATTGCAATGACAGGAGCAGCATTGCAGCTTCAAGCAAAGGGGGGAATACATTAATGATCCAGGTCCAACAGTAGCCATGTAAGGTCCCGCAGGGGAACTGAGCAAGATTAGGGACCCAATAGCACAACCAAGGACTTCTGAGGAATCCGTGAGGTGGTGGAGTGAAATGGCCGTTTATAATGCTTTACTCGTTATACGAGTTAGGCGGAACGGTCATGTAGATAAATCCTAATACTTATAAAAGTGTCTAGGAAAACAAAGAAGGCTTGAAAGCCA
>JACXGK010001842.1:9374-38221 GCA_016801125.1 Novumbra hubbsi
CCAGAAAAAGTTAAACTTTCAGGTGCCTAAGACATTTGCACAATACTGTATATAACCCCCCCCCCCCCCCTTTTCTTAAGAAAGGAGTTCAAGTACAACCCCCGTTTCCCAAAAACATTAGGACCCTATGTAAAAGAAAAACAGAATACAAGGATATGCAAATCATTTGAACCCTATATTCAATGGAAGAGAGTACCAAGATAACAAATCAAATGTTGAAACTGAGAAATGTTTTTTGGAAAATGCATGCCAACCTAGAACTTGGTCAGGTGGCAACAGGTCAGAAACATGATTCTGTATTAAAAGATAATTCCAGAGAGGATTTGCCAGACAGAATTGAGGATGGGGAGGTGTTCACCACTCTGTGAGACTGCGCTGGCATATATTGCCCCAATTCAAGAATAACATATCACAACGTAAGGTTGTTTGGGGATCTCATCATCTACAGAACATACTATCATTAAAAGAGCCAGAGAATCTTGAGAAATCTCTGTACACAAGGGACACAGAGAAAAATCAGTATTGGATGGCAATGATCTTCGAGCCCTTTAGAAGGCAATGCATTAAAAAAACGTACGATTCTGTAGAGGACATCACGGCATGGGCTCAGAAACACTTTTGAAAATCATTGTCTGTGAACACAGTAACGATGCAGCATCCACGAATGCAATGTAAAACACTACCATGCAAAGAAAAATCCCTACATTAACAACAGTGCATTCCCTGGGCTCAGTGAAAACTGTCCTGAGGCCTGATTAATCATAATTTGTGATTCTTTTAAAGAACGTCCTCCAGGCTAAAGAGGAGAGGGACCATCCAAAATGTTATAAGCGCACTGTGCAAAAGCCAGGTGGTGCATGGTATTGGGGTGCATTCCTAGCTGCAATCCAATATTAAGCAAAAATGGGACCACATTCAGAACTACAGCATTTGGTCTTCTTAAAAGAAGAGATGATGCAAGGCAGGGGTAAAAATGCCAGTCCAAAATTTCAGACGTGTTGCTGGCGTCAAATTCAAAAAGGGCATGTATTTCATAAAACAAAGTGTATAGTTTCAACATTTGAAATGTTATCTTTGTACTGTTTATTGCAGTCAACCTGAATGTCAAATACTTTATACAACCTCTCACTCTCTCCCCACCAGATGTGTAGCTGGATGCTGTCTCTTACCCTTCATTTTGGACAACCTAAAGGACATCTACCATTCCTGCCCTGAATGTCACAAAATAATCTATACTATAGAGCGAATGTGAGGACCGCACTGGAAAACTACAGCACCTGCACATACCGTAGAACTGGCTGCAGTGTATTTAGTGTTTTAGATGGGGACAGTGAAGTGGCTGGTGGGTGGTGGGTGTAGTACCCACAGGACCGTTGGACATGAGAAAGCACAAGACTAGACTGACTATAGTTTGAGTGTAAAGATATTGGAGTAACACAGTACAAGTATGAGAAAAGCTCTGTAGAAAATGTGGGTCCACTTGAAATCATCAGTGTTCACCTGTGAAAGCATTTTGTTTCTTTTCAAAAGTGCAAACAAAAAGAGTCCAAGGAATGTCTAACTAATATGGACTAGAATGACACTTACATGGCCTGCTTTCTTATCTTTATAACATGGTGGTTTAAGGGGGACAACATTTTGAACTCTGTAGGGATGTTATAAAGAATCTATGGCACATGCAAATGTTTAACTGCGTGCAATAGGGAAGTTCACTTCCCGGAAAGACCTAACACGTGAATTAATCTAGCAAAAGCGTAGAGAATTTTCTAATTTAAAAAGACATAATGTTCTGTAATATCTACAGTGAGAGCAAATACCTGTCAATTTCAACATAGGTTCAGAGAACCCCCCCCCCCAAAATGCAATTGGCCACGACTACACTTCCTTGTTTTTCATTCATCTTGTAAAACTACCAAACATGTAATAATTTGGAGTGATACATTCATAATACAAAAATATATAGTGTAGTATTTGTTCTCATTTCAAACATACAGTGGATATCAAGTACACACAGCCTTATTGAAAAACACTGTTTTCACAGTGCAACTCACATTGCCACCCAAACATCAGGTGAATGTTTGGTCTCTAGTCGCAGATGTTAGGAGACAACTTCGATAGTACGCCACATTTTATTGTCACAAGTAAACATACAGTACATATATACATATGTTTCATTATTATTTACAAAATAAGTCATGCATCTGCTACACATGTATAAAAATATGCATGACATTTCATCTATAGAAATATGTACACAATGTGCAAAACATATGTATGGCATACATTCAAAGATGTGTGTGTGTGTGTGGAGGATGTGGGGGTGTGGAGGATGTGTTGGGTGGAGGGTGGGTGGGATGTGGAGGGTGGGTGGGATGTGGAGGATATGTGGGGTTAAGGGTGTGTGGAATGTGGAGGATGTGTGGGGTGTGGAGGATGTGTTGGGTGGAGGGAGTGTGGGGTGTGGTGGTGTGTGAAGGGCCTGGGTTGAGCATGACACAATAGGGTACAACAAGCACAGGCCCAATCAGTATTATCTGTTTGCAGTTATCATTGATTATCATCTATTGCCATATAATAAAACTCAACGTCCTGTTAACAGCTCCCGACCTCTGAGACAGTTGCTGACTGTACACAGGTTTGACATGATTCCGAATTAAAAGATTTTACAAACTGTAAACGTTTACAGCATAAACGTCCCCTTTTATATTGATTGGTTGATGTTTTGGCCATATATTTCAATATATATGGATGGTAGATAATGGTTCTCTTTCTGTGTATATAAAGAAACAAAGTTGTTGGTATGCATTGGATATAGATAAAATGTCTTAACAGTAGATATTGACTGACATTTGCCTTTATTTGGCAACAAATTAAAAACCTCAAATTTCCTTGACAGCCCTAAACTAATTTGCAAATGCACATTTTGGTTACATTTGGTTCCTAACAGTTACACTGATAGTGTGTGCAGTATTTGGCATCATACCAGCATTCAGGTTAATATTAGTGTTTGTCTTGATACTAAGACCAATGGTTCAATCTTTGTTAAAACTACATAAAAAATATCCATTGTACCCCAAAGTGCTGTAAAGTATCCATATATTTTCAGAATACAGTATTAATCAAAATAATACTGGGATTGGAAACCTTAATATTACTAACTCGTCTTCTGACACGATTACACAAGCAGAAGTATAAGTTCTACCACGATCAGCATCATGTAACAGATCAACAACTTGGTAGCTAAAGCAGAAACAACTTAGTCCCTTCAACAGGTTCACCCACTCTGTGGGTGTTTCGTGTGGGGTTTGGACCAGATAACAACACAAACCAAACAGGACAAATAGAACTCAGCCTGTAAAATGTGCTCGTTTGGAATATGCTGACGGGTAATAAACAATAAAGATGACTCAAATCAATTTCCGCCAACTGTAGACTGATTTGATACCAACACACACCTGTGATTTGATACAAACACACATACCGTAGACACACTCAACCCACGAGAGAGAGAAAGACAAAGTGCACAGATTTGACAACCAGCTGGAAAGGTTTCAGGACACAGAGGACAAAAGTAGAGTAACCTCTTAACTCACTTTAAAAGCATGTCACGAACATTACATTAGCCTGAGAGCCAATCTTGTACTACCGTGCCAACTGACCGTCCTGTTTGGCCTTG
Source organism: Novumbra hubbsi (assembly GCA_016801125.1). Lineage (NCBI taxonomy): Eukaryota > Metazoa > Chordata > Actinopteri > Esociformes > Umbridae > Novumbra > Novumbra hubbsi. Next base: position 13,051 of record JACXGK010001842.1, read on the forward strand.
CAATGAGAGACGGAGTTGGCACGGGCCCACAGACAGGCTGGCACACAGTAGGTACAGCCACAAACACCTCATGAACCCGAGGGACACAATCTTGCAAGTTTCTTGCCAATGCAAGTGGTCGTCCGTGAGATGAAGCTGCCATCATTATGAAGTCTTTCACTTGTACTTGAACGGAAACGTTTAAGTAAACAGAGGAAACAAACAAGTTGATCGACATTGTTTCAATAAACCGTTAAATCTACCAATGATTGAACTGCGATTCACATTTCCTAGCTTGAGGTGGAAAAGGAGTGAAGACCCCCCCCACCCCCCGGGAATCGCATACAGAGGGAGTCCACTTCTCTTCCAATAGAAGCGTTTGTTTTCAACATCGGTTTGGTGCATTGCTTGAATAGTGAAATGGACAGTTTTGTTCTGTGAAAAATAAGTCTCATCCACTACAATAACGGTCAAAATATCAAATCTAGGCGGGTTGCAATAAAAGACAAACGTAAAAGACAGACTCGTGTTGCCAGTCCCCGGCTCCGTCTCGGCCCTGTCAACTTGTGACGGACACCCCACATTGGGTTCCTATAGTTACTTACTGGCACAGAATGGCTGTCGGACCTCCTTCGAATGGACCGCTGTAGTAGCGGACGCCCGGGTCCGGCTGTACGAGGGAAAGCTCTGTGCAAGCCAATACAACCGTAGCACGGTCGAGTGAATGTCCCACCCAGTTTCAGTAGGGGTGGCGGTCATTCGCCTGCTCGTTCACGTTGCTCTGGCTCCGCTATGCAGAACCCAGCGGTCATTGGCCAGTAGGATGATGACACATTCGTTTTGTGTCCGTTTCAAAAGCTTCCAGACGCACCAGAGGGACACCCACCCAACGCCAACGTCCAGCATGTATCCTCCCTGCCCTTCCGCTTCGCCTCCTCCTTCCTCAGTCCCAGTGCAGCTGCAGATCGTGTGTATCCAGGAAGTCTGAAGGGATCCCCAGCGGCGTAACCCCCCCCGGCGGGCCAGGGGGCATGGTTAGGTCCAGCCACTCCATGTTGTCCAGGGCTGTGTCGGACAGGCCCATGTTGAGGGAGGCGGGGGGTGACGTGGAGTCACCAAAGGACAGCTCGGAGGTGTCCATGGGGGAGTAGGGCTGATCTAGAAGCTGGCACTGGAGCTCTTCGATCAAGCCCAGGGTGCGGGGGTCCATGGCTGGAGACGGGTCGTTTAGGGTCTCCTCCAGGAAGGCCTCCAGCTGGTTGTCGGAGGCCAGGCTCGGCAGGGGGTCATGAGGGGGAGCAACCTGGATCTGGGGACTGGGTCTGGACAGGGCGCTGTTGACGGGTGCGGTCGTGACACTGGCTGTCACAGGAACAGTCTTGTTACTAAGTGAGGGAAGCTCCTGTTGTTGGATGAATGGGGTAATCTCTGATGAAAATAGAAAACAGGAATATAGAGATTAAAAGGCTACTTAATTGCGAACTCTAAAAGCACTCAAACCACTTTACTGATGGAAACACAACGGATATTGAAAAAGCCATTTTGCAGCCGTTTGGTATGAAAGGTGCAAATAATCTCATGGCTATCCCTTCTGAGTTTTACAAGGAGATATGTGTACAGGTTGCACTGAGAAGCTCTCACCTCCACTCTGAATTAAGATGTCAAACAGGTCGTCCATCTGCTGGCTGGTTACTGTAGAACCCTGAAAAAGAATCAAAAAGGTAAGATGGAAGAAAGGGGTGAACCCTGACTGCGTCTGTCTCTGGTCACCGCCTGACAGCGTCTCTCTCTGGTCACCGCCTGACAGCGTCTCTCTCTGGTCACCGCCTGACAGCGTCTCTCTCTCTGGTCACCGCCTGACGACAGCGTCTCTCTCTGGTCACCGCCTGACAGCGTCTCTCTCTGGTCACCGCCTGACAGCGTCTCTCTCTGGTCACCGCCTGACAGCGTCTCTCTCTGGTCACCGCCTGAAAGCGTCTCTCTCAGATCACCACCTGACAGCGTCTCTCTCTGGTCACCGCCTGACAGAGTCTCTCTCAGATCACCGCCTGACAGCGTCTCTCTCAGATCACCGCCTGACAGCGTCTCACTAGTCCCTGCCTGACAGTTTCTCTGGTCCACCAGACTTACACAAAACACCTCATTCATTGTGTTTTGTACCTGTGTAAGAGTGTTGGCCTGCTGCAAGTTGCGGGTCTGTTTGATAGCATCCTCATAGCGGGGGGGATCCCTAGTCTTCACGGGCTGATTAACCTGGGATGATGGGTGGAGAATGAAGGTGGGTTGAGACGATGACGGAGACGGGTACTAGAGGAAGAAAGAGAAAATGTATTTAACAAACACAATCAAATTTGTCTGTGGATATGAATTAATATCCACAATGTAAAAAAAACATTAAGGTAGGATAACAATGTGCAGTGTGCACAGGGAAGGCATACCTTGTTGACAAGCCCATTTCTGAGGGAGTTGTTGGGTGAAGCCCCCCGGGGAGAGTGTCTGTTATCTGGGGAGTTGCTCAGGAAACACTGGGGTGACATTTTAGGCCCTGTCAGTTTATCCACTATTCTAGAGCCGAAGTCATTACACACTGTGCCAGTCTGTAAAGAATAATCTCAGTTACCTTCAATAAATATGACCTCACAAAAGATGGTCACTTCCTGTTCTAATTCCTGAGGTAATGATGTAAAAAATTGCTGTTAAATGGAACCTTGTGGGTAAACTCCAAACGTTAATTTCACTCATGTTGATCCTCTGCATGTGGCAAAGCAGCCGTAATAGGTTTTAAACACAATATCACATTTAGCCTTCGGATAAAAGCTGTTTGTTTACCTGGAGACAGCTGTGCCATTGTTTAATAAGCAAAGAATAGAATGTAGACTATTCAAACTAGGATGTCATGGTAGTGTTTCTCAGGGGTAAATAATTAATGAACATTTAAGCAAAAATCACCATCCTAGTTTAAATACCACACTAATTCAATCATGATTAATTCAATGTATCTCAATAGGAACTACTGCTGCTTGGAATCACATACTACAATGTGGGCATTGACAGTGTCAGCTGTTTACACAACAAATCTGACTTACCTGGATCATTTGATTAATATTATGATTAACCTGCTGAAGTGAAGCCTGCTGAGTCTCTATCTTGGTGGTGTGAAGCAGTGACAGCTGGGGAACAGAGGTCAGACAAGGGGCTTGATTTGACACTGTAGTCTGAAGAACTGGCAGGAGGATCTGGGTGGATCCATCACGGGCTGTGAGAAGAGTCTGGGTTCCAGGCTGGCCAATCACCTGGGACACTGTTCCGTGTTGACTGATGAAAAACTGGGGCAGCCGGGAAGCCTGAATCTGGGGTTGATTTTGGGTCAAGCTGGAGGCCTGGGTCTGAAGCTGGGGTTGATGTTGATGTTTGGTCAAGCTGGAGGCCTGGGTCTGAAGCTGGGGTTGATGTTGATGTTTGGTCAAGCTGGAGGCCTGGGTCTGAAGCTGGGGTTGGTGTTGGTTGAAGCTGGAAGCCTGGGTCTGAAGCTGGGGTTGATGTTGGGTCAAGCTGGAGGCCTGGGTCTGAATCTGGGGTTGGTGTTGGTTGAAGCTGGAAGCCTGGGTCTGAAGCTGGGGTTGATGTTGGTTGAAACTGGAAGCCTGGGTCTGAAAGTGGGGTTGATGTTGGTTAAAGCTGGAAGCCGGGGTCTGAATCTGGGGTTGATGTTGGTTAAAGCTGGAAGCCAGGGTCTGAATCTGGGGTTGATATTGGTTGAAGCTGGAAGCCTGGGTCTGAAGCTGAGGGTCGGAAGGGGAGTTGCAAATCACGTCCTCCAGCTTAATGATGTTGGGCTGAGAGTGAGTATGATGGACCTGGGAGTAGCTGTTGGAACAGTTAGCGAGGACCCGGCCTTCCATTTTGACCGTGTTGGAGGTCGAGATCATGGGGACAGGGTCTGAGGAGGGTCCCTGGAGAGGCTGGGACTTCTCCACTTCCAGCTGCATCTTCAGTTCCTCCACAAGTCGCTGCTCCTGTTCTAGCTTCCTCATCAACTCCTCGATCTGATGCTCTTTCTCATGGAGCCGCCAGTCCTTCTCTTCAGGGACACGCCCCAGGACAACCCCCAGGCCCGTCTCCCCGCGTGCCTGCCCGGGGCACACCCTCTGAGGGTCACAGAAGAGCTCAGACATCCCACCATCATCTCTGGAGGTGGAGACATCCGTGGGGATGGGAGACACTGGCGGTGTTGAACTAACCCTCTCTGGTGTCACCTGGTGGGCTGGTAGGAGAAGTGCAGGGGTGGCGAGGACCTCCATTGGGACAGAGGTGGGAAGGCTGTTAGGGCCGGGGGTCAAAGCTTGGGTAGGGACTGGCGAGCCGGGGCTCTCCTGGTAGGGCTTCAGCCTTTCAATGAGATCGGTCTTAGTCCCTGAAACGGGGAGGCCCCGCAACTTCAGCTCCAGTTTCAGCTCAGCCACCTTCATGTCCTCCAGGTTGGGGGGCAGGTGGCCCGGCTTGCGGTTGGACAGGCTGCTGTTGGGGCGGACCGGGGTGGAAGGAGGCACTGGTGGAGGGGGGCCGGGGGGCAGGGCTAGCACTATAGAGGTGGGCAGGCTGCTCTGACCTTCTGCTACCGGCCTGGAAGACATGGGTGAAGTAATTACATGGGAGGAGATGTTGGTGGTGGTGGGAGGTTCCAGGAGGAGAGAGGAAGAAAGGGATGCCTTAGCATTAGAGAAGAGAACTGAAACCCATCCTATGCCCTGCACCTTTGTACAGTCAGTCAATGGAACAAAAACAAGAGCCAGCCATACTGACCGACAGTTCTAATGGGCCACCGACCACTAACAAGGAAGTTCTGAAAAGGTCAAAGCCACTGGATATTCATATGCCTTCAGAGGGTTTGATAATGGTAACTAGCAAATGGTCATTCGGGCCATTGGAAATAACAATTGTTGGGTTACTTTTTTAGGTACCAGTTCGCTAGGAAACATTTGCATGAACAACAACTAGGCAGATCTGGTGTTTACATCCTTTGTACAGAGTACTTTGTATCTCCACTGAAAAACAATTCACTTGAAAATTGGGAAGATTATAATAAGATGAAGATGTAGGATTCACCCTTAATAGTGTTCAAATGGGTGTACAGTGTTTGGTTGTGAAATGACAGTGATGTCCTACTTTAAGGGCGCAGGGAGGATGGTGTGGTAGTTGTAGTGCTGCTGCTGTTGGCTGAGGATCTGGAGCTGGAGGAAGAGCTGCTGCTGGTGGAGTAATCGGGCGTAGGAGGAGTCCATGGGCGCCTCAGCGGCCTCCTGTTTCTGGTCTGGGGGGACGTACTGGTGGTATTTCAGCTTTTTGACCCTGGGCTTAGGCTCCTTGCCCTTCTTACTACGACTCTTCTCTCCCGGTAGCTTGGGCTGGCTTTGCTGTGACGAGAGAGGAGAAATGTCAGGACGCACATCCTGGAATACTTAAGTCTGGTTACGGTCTTACGATCAGATTCGATAAACAGAAAGAGCTGAAACAAATCATTTATTCATTGAATTTGATTTAAATCCTGTTTTCAAAGGCAGCGTGTGAGAGGCTTGATCTTTGGAAGGTATCTTTTCCTAAACAGTAGACAGGACCATGCGTCTGCTTACTTTCACAAGGGTAGGGCCGGGCTTTGAAACAGCGACAGCGGTGATTGGCTGTGGCATGGGTGTGGAGCGACTGACTTGAAGGTTATTGGTGGAGAAGGCTTTGAGAAAGTCTGCCGTCGCCAGGGAGACAACAGGGAAGGGCTGGGACATAAAGAGGAGGGGGCCATTAACATTTCCAGTCCTACACCATACGTAGATACGATAAAGCAAATGTTCCCTCTTCACATTCAGGAAGTTCAACAGGCTAAAGGATCCCTCCTAGTCCCCACCTGTAGGACAGGCTGGTGGTTGGTCAAGGTGGGCAGTGGTGGTGGGCAGGGGGGCCGGGTTTCGCCAGGAGACGGAGAGGGATCGGTGGCCTGAGACTCGGGGCTGGTCGGCTGCTCCGGAGACCGGACCTCCCCGCTGACCTCCTCACGGCCATAGGCGTTGAGTGATTTGGGGAAGTTCACTGAGGGACCAACAGTCAACATGAACTTCTGCAATGAGGTGTTTTTTTTTTTTTTTTTCATAGATATTTAGATTTACGTTTTTTCTTTTTGGAATCCTTGTACTGAATTCAAAGTCCCTGTCACACGTGACGGGGAAAGTGTTCCCTACGTTAGACAGAATGTTTATCAAAAAGACAACAGGGTATCAAACAGGCTGACCAATTGAGTTCCAGCAGGCCAACTAAATGCATTCAATATCATCACGGAGAATCAGCACGGAGATCCACAAAGCTCAAGGTCACCTTCTCCACATCCTCTCTATCCCCGGGCTTACCGATGATGGCCTCCTTGACACTGGGTTCTACGGGCAGAATGTTCTTCTCCACCAGCTCCATGGGTCCAGGGCGTTGGGCCAGCTTTTCCTTCAGGTCGTCCGCCAGCCGGGCCCTCTTCAGCTTCATCTGGGTGGCCTGCAGAGAGGGTTCTGCCCCGGTCTCCTTCAGGATGTGCATTCGGACCAGTTCAGATCTCTCCGGTCGGCTGCGGATCTTGTGCTTTAAAAAATTCTCTGTCTGGGAAAGGGCAAAGGGCACAGTGAATGAACGTCAATAGAAGAAACTAAAGACAGCATAACGAAATGGATTTGTGAGACTGAACTCTAACCCTGGCTCTCTCCAGGCTGCGGATCTGCTCGTGGAACGCCGCAGGGCTCTTGAGAGCTGCAGGGACAGAAAAACCCATGGTCACATCTTGACTAGCAGACGCCTTAAACACAACACCTGCCTCTATTTTGGCAGCACCAGGAGACAGGGCACCGTACTCACGTGGCATAATGCCTTGATCAACCAGCTGCTCTCGGGTGCGTCTCTGCTGCAGCCTTAGCTGGAGGACTGTTGGATAGAGTGAGAGGGTTTAGCGGGGGAGAGGAAGTGCACACTTCAGTAAACACAACCAGTGACAACCTGCATCGGAGGGTCTGCTGTCATCATAAATGACTGAAGAATGAGACGTTGCCAGACGCCAATGCAAACAGACAGAAACACAGCGACACACCAGGGTAGTTGGCCCGCCCACGGCCACTACCCACTTCCCTCACCGCCAGTTGTGTAGTAACGCGACACGGACCAATGAGGCGTGGTCCTTCAGACCAATCAATCAATTCATTCCTTAACAAGACCACTAGTTGGTCTAGCTGTAAGCCCGTATATGTATTCCATAAAAGGGTTCGATGTCTTCAACTATTTTAAATAGGTGCGGATCAAATCCGGCACTTGAGAAAATATGTGACTAATTCAAATATAAGAAAATTGTCTATGAAAACAAAATCAGTGGAAATTGCAGTTTGACTTGAAATGACAAAACAGGCAAAAAACAGTGTGCTTGACCTAAGCTGCATTGATTACCATAATAGATCACGCTGACTACCATAATAGATCAGAGTGATTACCATAATAGATCACGCTGACTACCATAATAGATCAGAGTGATTACCATAATAGATCACACTGACTACCATAATAGATCAGAGTGATTACCATAATAGACCACGTTGATTACCATAATAGCTCTGCATTCCCTGCCTGGTAAAATAACAACCACCTTATCAGGAAAGCAAAATGATTACTCAGACAAAAGTGGTGAAAACATGCATTTTACTAATTTTGGTGGCTGAAGATTGCATTATGGGTATGAGTAGCTTGTAACCTTAGTCATTCTAGGCAAAGCGGACACAGACCAGAACCTCATCTGACCCTGACAACACCCCTCCTATTCACCGCTGATTCCCTAGTCTGACACAATGCTTCACAAAACAAAAAGCAACTGAAGACCAAATTAATAATGTTACGGGGAGAGTTATGCCCAGTCTCCAAACCAGAAGCCTGCAGAAATCCAGGGTAAAATTAAATATAAATAGCAAATTGTTGGGAACCTGCTGTAAATCCGTTATGCCTTACAAAAATGTAAACCAATCAGATGCTTTTAATGGGTAGAGTTCCAACAGTGATAGCTACATTAGTATAAGAGGTGCAACCGAGCAGATGAACGACTGCTGAAGTATGCAGATTGTAAACCGAGCTGATTCCACCAAAACAAATGACACATTTTTCTCCAGGTTTCTCCATTATTAGAAGGGTCAACTCTTAAATGTTGTCCCACCCAGCGTGAAACCATTGAGGAACAAAATACAGCACCTACAAACGTGGTGGACGGAGCGACAAGGTGATTCTAGAAGTAAAGCAGTACATTCGGGATGGAGACCAACACTATTCCAAACAGTAAGCCCCAATCGCTAGAACCACAAACTAGCAAAAGTTATAGTAGGGCGCTGAGAGAACATCACCTGATCTGAAAGTGTCCCTGCCGACTGAGGGGGTCTCCACATCCAAACAAGCCATTGTTAGTACACCACAGGTCTCCAAGTCCGCCTTGATATTCTCCAAAAGAACCACTCTACTCCTCCTCTCTCTTGATCTCTCCCAAATTATTTTTGTAGGCAATTTAATCACAGCCTCCCGCTCTTAAACCCTCTGCACACAATCGCTCTGTCTATTTCAGTTTGTATCCAACCTTCAGTAAATAGACTGTTCTTTAGTAGGAACCGGTGAAAAACAAGAGGCTGTACAGGAGAGTGGATCAGATTGTTAACTCTTGTAGTACCCACCCAATAACATATACTATTATAACAAATGTTACAGAAACTCAAGCAGTGTCAGGGGATTGCCCTGACACTTTTGGTTAAGTACAATGTGGTAATTATACAGACCCCTGAGGAATGCCCAGACTGACTGGCGGTTGTCAGGGCTATCTATCAAATCAACAAATGTTGCACGGAAATAATAGAAATGGATTTGAAGATGATTAATCAGTACACTATGGTGTGTCTGTAAATATATTATTTTTGTGCAACCTGTTATATATGATGAACATTTATTGGAGATATGTCCTTTAGTGTTACACACTCTAGTTTGCTTCCTGGAGAATACTGGGATGTGGTCCTCGAAGTGGTCCTCGCCGTTTTAATGATCCAACCAAACAAATGTACATTTTCTCCAGGAGATGACATTCGCACACACTATAATTACTGTGATTAATTTTCACACTCTTGGTCACGGTAAAGGCCAAATTACATACCTTTATACTTTTTTTCCATTTAGTTTTTAGTAGCAGATTGTAACCACTGCTAATGAAAAGGGTTTGATGAAATACATTACACGTACACTGTCTAACAACAAAATGTTCACAGTTGTGAACAAAGATACTATAAACATTACTTACACAGATCTGAGTGTGTTTCAACTTCCAGGCATAAAGTTTGAAGACATTCCAAATCATACCACTGCTAAAGTGACCGGCCAGTCAACCACACAGCTCACAGTGGAGCACCACATAATAACATAATAATAACCACCTGATAATCGTTATGTATGAGGAACTACCATCCTGTGTAGGGCAATCTATATATAATAAAACGCTATCATTAGGATCTGGAAAAGGGAATTACATTTTTTAAACCCCTGCTCTACCCAGTAATAATGTGTTCATTTTTCAGAGACATAGCGGACTTAAAGCACTGCCAGAGCAGCAACTGGCTAGGTAAGCAATGGTTAGCTAGCATGCTAGAAAGCTAATACCTTCGAATGACTCTCTATTACTTGTTTTTGCTTGTTTTTCTAAACGAGAAGCAGGCCAAATCCAAACCCTCAGACCAACCTAGGCATAAAAGTGTCAAAACTTTAGTCTTAAAATATTTTATTAAATTTGCCCGCGTGTGTGTGTGTAGGTGTGTGCGCTTCTCATTCCACCCACCGTTCTTGCGTTCGTTAAGTGGAGGAAGGTTTCTGCTGGGTTGTAAGGACAGCTCTTCCAGCTCGTGGGTGACCGCCTCACTCTGGGGACTGGGCACCAGCAGCCCCAGCGGCCCACCCTCCCTCTCTGCACCCAGCAGCCCCTGGGGATACATCTCCACCGGAGGGCCGTCAACCAGCATGGGCAAATGGCACGGTGACCTCTGCACGGGAAGGCAAAATACATACGTTACATACGTAAGACAAAATCCATATGTTACATACATAAGACAAAAAATCCATATGTTTTCAACAAAAGAAGACACAAACCAAAAACCAAAAGGCTACATTTCAGTAAACAGTATGTAGTAATGAATGGCACAATATGCACAAACTTTTGACTAGTTTAACTCAACACAATGAAAAGGCGTAAAAAGATGGGAGGATTTGAGGGGGTTTTAACCCTAGCCAGTGTTTAAATCAATGGCACACAACACAGTTGAATTGGCTAACAAATCAACACTATATAAGTTTTTGTTCCTTCGAACAGCGTGAGTGAAAAAAACCTTTCAACCGTTATTTATAATAAGAAATAAACGCAGTCACTAGGATGGATGCATCCTCGATCAAAAAGTGATTAGCTGCGACAATCTCATGATAAGAGGTTTGAAATGGTAGTAATCAAACGGCTTTGGGGGGCGCAAATATATTAGTCACCATAGTTATAATAACCTCATAACCAAAATACTTGGATCTACGACTCTGAAGTTCCACATCAGCTCCCCTCAGCCTCTTAAACCACATCCATCATGAGCCAAGTGGCCAAGTGCTGACATGTAGGCCTTGGAAATTCACCATGCAGCGTTCACACTTTCTCTTCTCGGTACTTCAGAACAGCGCCAAACATCCCAACCAAGGTCTCGACTTAAAAGGCTGGTAACTTTTCACAACGGGCAAGAATCTCTAGACACAGTAGGTTGCATAAACAGAGACTAACACGGGTTTCAACAATAATCTCCCTAGAAAATTATTTCAGCCCACGAGAGGGATTTCTGTGAACCTCAAGCATAGTTTATACTCGACATAGAAACAGAAACATTGCTTCGTGAATCTAGTGTCCATTCTTTGGTCCACATTGAATCCTGTCTATCAGCAATAAAAACATGGATGCAGCATAACTTTCTAAAGCTCAACAGTGATAAAACGGAACTATTACTCATTGGTACCAAATCCACCCTCACCAAAACGGGCACTTTTTCGCTCAACATTGATGACACAATTGTCTCCCCAACTCCTCACGCACGCAATCTAGGTGTCATTCTGGACTCCTCTCTTAACTTTGATCAACACATTAAACAGACAGTCAAAACTGCCTTCTTTCATCTCCGCAATATTGCCAAGCTGAAGTCCTCCCTCTCCCAAACCGCAGCTGAAACCTTAATACATGCACTCATCTCCTCCCGCCTTGACTACTGTAACTCTTCTTTCTGGCATCAACTCTTCGTCTCTCCATAAACTACAAATGGTCCAAAACTCAGCAGCCAGACTCCTCACCCACACCAAGTCCTGGCAGCACATCACCCCTATCCTCCGGGAACTTCACTGGCTCCCTGTTCCCCAGCGCATTGACTATAACATTCTTCTGCTCACCTACAAAACCCTCCATCAGCTTGCTCCTCCATACCTCTCTAATCTTATTCGCCAATACCAACCCTCTCGGTCACTGCGCTCTTCAACAGCTGGCAACCTCATCATCCCCCGATCTAGGCTACGTAGCTTTGGGGACAGGGCTTTCTCTAGGGCCGCTCCAAGGCTGTGGAACTCACTTCCTCAATCCATCCGTGACTCTGAATCTACTACCATCTTCATCCACCGTCTCAAGACTCATCTGTTCACACAAGCCTTCCCATAGCCCCTCCCCTTCCCCTCGTTCTATTGTCTCGTCCTAGTCCTTTTTCTTTTCATTATCTGTGTATTGGCTACTCAATTGTAAAGCGTCTTTGGGTCTTTAGAAAAGCGCTATATAAATTCAATGTATTATTATTATTATTTATCATTATTTGCCACAGCCCATTTAATTAAATAACCAAATATGTCATTAACAGAACCTGTTCTGTTGCATACTAGTAAACAATAGCCTATCTCCACATGCAAATTATACAGGTACTTGACCACAGACACTAGTTTACATCCACTGTGGCTAAGAGGACAAGCAGCCTCACCCACACAAGAAAATACAAGAACATGAACAGACACAGAAGACACAAGCATCGCTGACCTAAGGAGGCAATCTCTTTCCTAACAGTGTCTCTCCAATAGCTACATTTATCATGTTGGACGATGAAGTTCAACTCTGAAGAGTAGCATCACAACAAGCTGTCATTAACCAATCCACACCTGAGGCTTTGGTCTGGATGACAGACCATATTTTGCAGACCAAAGCATTGCCATAAGTAGGTCTAAAACCTCCCCTTATGTTTCAGAAGTCAAGAGCACCAAATTGGTTCTGTCAGCACTCCCCTTCTACTTGTCCTTAGGACAACAGTGAGAGATTATCAAACCTACCAAAAGAGCCAGTCAGGGGGGTAATCATTGCATAGTAATGGTCCAATATGTGCATAATATATCTTCAGCTGTAATGGCATGTTAACCTTTACTAAACAGAACTGATTCTGGGTGAATACAAAGGTACATCCTAAAATGCTAAATGTATATTGTTCAGATGGAACACAGTGATCGTGAACTGATGATAAAGCACTTTCCCTCAGCTATCGTCACGAATAGGAAGAAAGCTCTCCTTACATGAACAACTACAGAAAGGGACAAATAATTCCTGTTTGCTAAACATCTATACGGTTCACTGACTTTCTGTTCACTTAAGCGAGGGAGAAGAATCCCTAAGCCATCTAAATCTACTTTGACATATGTTCACAACATTGTTTTTACAGCTTTGTAAGCTTGTCAAGCAAAGGTGACTGCGGAGGAAGGAAAGGGGTTTGATTGCATTGTTGCGTTAATTCCTCTTCCAAGGTTTTGGAGCAAATTACAGATATCCCCTTTAAAACAGTCTTCAAAGTATATGTTACTTGCGGCTGACTGAACCCAAGGTATATTAATAAAGTCGCTCCGGTAGAGGATTGGTTTTGGTGGGTGTGAGACTTTGCCTGATGACACTCACTGGACTCTTGAGGTGAACAATAGTTGCTCTATTAGTGTGAGACTTTTCCCATTGTAACAATTTCCGTGACGTCAAAATGGGTGGGAGGCATGTTGTACACAATCATATTCATAAGAGATTCGATCAACTCTAACCAGATTTCCAAAGCAAATGACATTCTCGAAATGTCACTACATTCAGTTCTGCATTCTGACCAAACCCATAGGACCCAAGCCATCGGTTTTAGTCACCAATCCAAGAAAACCCATAAGATTTGTAGGTCTTGGCAACCTAGGAGTCCTTAGTGGAGGTGTTTAGATCCAGAGACCCGGCAGAGAAGAAACTACTGTCTGTGGGTGGGAAGAAATGAGTTTAGGTAGCCAAGCAACTGGAGACAGGCTGTGATAGTAGTTTGGCCTTGGGGAAGGTGCAATATATTAAAATGTCAGGTGAACATATGTTCTAGGAGTCTTCAATTAAATTCCTAAAACAAAGACATCTAAGATAATGAGACACACATTTCTACTAAATGCAGTATTTACCCTAACGTAATCTCCCTACAGTAAACAAAAATATAAGTCATGAGCTGTAATAAAATCCCTGAAATGTTCCACATGCACAAAAACAATGTTATATATATATTTCGGCTAAAGGTGTGTATTGAATGAATAGGAGTCTTGAAATATTTCAAGTAATCCAATTAAAATGTCCGTCACAATATAGATTTTTTTTTTATTCTCTCATCAAGCCATTCATTACCTTCTGATGAAGAAGAGTTCAAGAGACCTTCGGTTGGAGCCCTGCTGCAAAGCCCATGGAGACAGACCTGAGAAGACAAACTGAACATTTAAAATCACATGTCCAACCACACACTTATGTGAGATAAGTATATTAACACTCGGTTTAAGAATTCGGACGGAGGTGAAGAGACAGACGACAGGGCTTGGACTGCAGTGGAAGTGACAGTTGCCATGGCAACAGCAGGTCGCAGTCTGTGTGGCAATGGGATGAATGGGTTTTCCCGGAAGAAATAGACACACTCTCAGGCATGAGGGGCTCTTCACTGAAGGGTCAGCTTTCACAGCAGAGCAGAGCGAACCATAGTTCAAACAAAATACAAAACACGCTCTGACCAAGGAAACCCATCCGCCAATAGTAAAGTAAAAAAACCATAACCTTTTTTTTTTTTACACTTAAAGCTACACAATGTAACATTTCCTGTAAATGTATAACATTTTACAATTTCTCACTGGTCAGAAAACAGTTCTGCACCACAGCCCGATAGAGAATGAGATTGGCAATCAATGTTACATGTTTTGGTGCAAATTAATGTGACAGCAGGTGCACTAAAGAGGCAACAGCAAGACAACTTCCTAAAAGGGAATGGTTTTGCAGGTGGTGGCCACAAAAGAATGATTCTTCTCTAGTTTTACATTTTGTTAGTCTCCTTGTCCTTTTTATTGGTATATACCTTACATTCTTTTGAGCAGTGTATAGCAGTGCAAAATGTGCTTTCTCAAAATAAGCCGAGAAGGAAGGCCCGCCTCGCAGAAGGTGAATGGCTGTAAGGCCCTCCTGGCCAAACGCAATTGGCTGGAATGGGATGGCTGAAACACAGGAAAGTAGTGGCACGCTAACAAATTGGGCACTGAGCTGTCTTTGTAGCTAAACAACTTTTAGAGGGGCTCATTAGCTTAGACTACATGTTTATAGGGGACGGAACTGTTTTTTTACTGAAAACAATCCCATATAGTGCAGCTTTAAAGATACAAAACGTTGTACAACTCATTCCTGAGTTACATACCCTCTGATGATTATATCCATGATTGCAGTGAACACAAACATCACGATTGACGTGACTGCGTGGTAAATGTCCACTTTACCTCTGATAAACCTGAAGAATCACAGTGTAAATCCAGATGGACACACAGGGTTGTACTCTGCTCTGCTATGGGCACCCGCAACAAGTACCATGTGTTCATCAAAGGGAAAGTCAAACGAAGTACAAGGTGGGGCCCCAGATATGCCGAATGGTAGACGGCAGGGGCGATTACAGGCCAGGCTTGTCAACTCAGCTTTATATTACCACAGGGTTGTGTTCCAGCGCCTGCAGGTCAGTGGGTGATAACTCCACCAGAGACTGTGTGGTATGCATGACAATGGATGAGGGTATGCATGACAATGGATGAGCGTACGCAGACGGACCTGGTAGCATCACGGGGTGAAGGACTGCTTTGGGCTCGCCGGACAGGGAGCTTGTTCGAAGCTTCTGCGGACGCGTTTCTAGTTTAGGCTGTCATTTATTTGGAAATGTATTTCTCTCACATGGCAGTAAGGGCAAAAAAGAAATCGACAAAATAATGGGATTGTGTAAACTTCTGGAATCCAAAAATAAAATGGCTTACTGAGAAGGCACTCGGCTCGTTTTGAAGAATCAGGTAGCCAACAGTATAGGCAAATGTACAGTCTAATTTGCATATTTTGTGACAGTAAAGGGGCACTGGGTCGAATCCTGCCTCTAAGCAATAACACAACGTGTCTCCTGCATGTCTCCCATTAGCAAACAAGACTGGTCATAGTTCAAAGATCATCAAAGCCCTAGACATCGTCTCGCCAAGTCAGTCCTCTTAAATCATGTTGTCACACCTCCCTTGGATTTCTGGAGAATGTTCTATTCCCAAAACGGTTTAATGGATGACTGATTCTTACTGGTTGTTAAGATTTCAGAAACACTAGGTTCTGTCCTCTAAATAGCTTGTTAAGGATCACAAACTTCCCGTGGTTTCCCCAGGTTTGTAACAGCAAACGCAAATATAAAAATACCAATAATATTGCATAACAGCACTATAGACACTAAGATAAGAAACCATATTTCCCCTAATATTAAGGAAACAAGAAGACTTGCAACTACCATACATTGTTCATACTCTTCCCCCCACGGGAATCAAACCTACAACCTTGGCGTTAAATACACCATGCACTACCAAACCTGGTTCAGTACCGCAGATAACATGCTTTGATTTCACTACAAAGACACATTCTTTCCAATGTCTGTAGGTAAACCCAGTCTCCTCTTTTCAGTCAGGGTGCTCGATTTTCTTTCCTCAGTCATAAAACCCCCTCATCGCTCTCCTGTTGTGTGAAGATTTACAGCCCAGGCACAGTACCAGTCACAGTACCAGTCATAGTACCAGGTGCCATTCTGGACCACACCACTTCTCACTCCTGATTCCGAATATTTTCAGTTGGCTTCATCAAGACTGAAATTGCCCACCAGACTGGTCCAACAGAAACGACTGGTTTCTCCATAAATAAGGCTAATGCCAGTGGTGGTTATAATGGCTCATGTCTGCTGGGTATGGCTCTACCCCCTTAGCCAGATGGCCAGAAGTCCTACTTCCTGCCAGTGAACTACATGTTTCCCCACTAAAACGAAGTTTAGCGTCTACCCATCAATGTTATTCAACAAATTATCTTTCTTTTCCACAATTAGCCTGGTTTGGCATCCTTTGGGTTAGGCCTGAACCAGAAATGTCATTGTTTCAAGACGAGCCAATCACTGATTGTTTGTGCCACACACTAACTTATCACGTAGGCAGACTGACACAGAAATATGTAGGCTAACAATGATACAGCAATGGAAGAATTCAGTTTGAGACATCAATCAAACCTGTTTTTCCAAAATAAATGAATCTAAATTTGGCAACCGCCTGGCAAGACAAGTTGCAGTGATACAGAATGAGCTGTGAAACCTGGCAACATCGGTAAGAAAGTGAAATATTTTGGAAAGACATTTACCTCTGCAATGTAAATGTCAAAATGGTGCACTTGTGGTGTACTCAACATCTGTTAGATTAAAAAAGCAGAGCTAGTCCATCAAAATAAGTAGTTTCTCCTCCTTACTAATAACGTTCAGTTAGGTCAAATGCAGTCAACCACTTAATACAAACGAGAACATTGTTGCTCGCCAGTATTTTTATGATTGCAGTTCACCCAATCTTTAGCTTTACCCGCAAGATCTGTAAAACAAATACAAATAAATCCTCAAAAGAAAGAAATGGAAAGATCTGGAACGGCCAAGTCAAAGCCCGGATCATAATCCTATTGAGATGATGTGGGGTGATTTGAAACAGGCTGTGCATGCTAGAAACCCCTCAAACATCACACAGCTGAAACAATTCTGCACGGAGGAGTGGAAGTCGATGTCAGAGACGTCTTATTGAGGTTATTTATGTCAAAAGGGGGCAATACCAGCTATTAGGGCATAGATGTTCCAACTTTTTTTGCAGGCCAGAAAAGGACAAAAGATTAAACCTTTATATACAGTAGATCCCTTATAATGTGTAAATATTTTACATTCTGATTCCGATATATAAGAATGGGCTGGTGAGTTTTAATTCCCCTCAAAACTATTTTATTACCTTCCTCGGACCGGATGGAACTGCCTCGCGGACCGCATTCGGCCCTCGGGCCGTGGTTTGCCCACCCCTGTACTAGAGTAATGGCTGCTTAAAGCTGGCCATCCTCAAAACCACCAGACGAAATAAGATGAATTAATTCATAGTTAAGGCATTGCCGCTACGGCTTGTGGTTCGTGTAGTCTTTTGGCTTTTACAAAAACGGAACTGTAGGTAAAACACGAATTTCTCAACACAGAGGTTTAAAACATTTACAACCGATTGCCACTACATTGCTTCTGTGTACAAAGTGGATCGTCATTCACAGTGGATACACATACAAAAATGCAGGCAAATAAATAAATGTGTAACAACAGGAAATGTTATCTGTAGATACTGTTCATTTAGAGGACTCTTTCTGTCAAGACTGACAAGTTCCCAAGCGGTGCCTGCATCTTACTTAACGTTAATTTTTTGGTAACTATTGGAGAAACTTGCTAGCTTAGGAAACATCACAGTGCAATAGTACATTGATCTCGGTAATTTGACATGCAAAATATCTCAGATAACAAACCGCACATGGAGAATGGAAAAGAAAATAGACAGGAAAATGTGTCATCAAGGAAATGAATTCGATTAATTCAGCAGTAGCTGTCAGTCACCACTAGCTTACTGTCTCCAGCACATAAATGCATCAACAACACCCTCACATCAGCCCATACATCTAACGTTAGTTAGCTAGCTAGCTAAATAGCTAGCTAGTTCTAGTACCAAGCTAGCACATTAATAACAAGACAGTCCAGCCCAGTTTCGAGATCTTACCCAATTCCTTCGCCTGGCCGTATAAAAAACGTGCTTTGTCGGTTCACCGATAAGCTGTACCTGATGTCGAGCTTAATATCTTCTGTGTTTTTGTGGAGATCGAAGTTTCATGACGGGAATAAAATGGCTCCTACTGATTTGTTCGGACACATTTGGTATCGTACTCAGAAGCTCCGCGTTGCTTGCATCAAGCAAACACGAAGCGGCGCACTTGAGACAGCAAATTAACTAAAAAAACACACACTTTTCTCCTTATCCTTGTGGCGACCAAACCGCTGAGACATAATTCAATCCGTCCAGTCCTGCCAAAAAATGATTTTTTTGGGGTGGTAAACACACTGTTAAAAATATTATATTGCATTTGCATTTATTATATTGCATTTGTAAAAATATTATATTGGGCTTTTCTTTATATAATAATAACTTTAGTGTATATGCGTGAATTACACATTCAAACATGTGTTTGATTATGTTTTGGGGACACCCAGGTATCCCAGCACATAGACCTGGATGTCACACAAACACAGATATACTATACTTGTGGGAATAGATCATTCTGGATGAGTTCTCCAGCCCATCTCCTTCTGCAGGGGTTTGGGCCACAATTGGGAACTAAACACCAGCTCCATCACCAAAAAAGCACAGCAGAGTATGTACTTCCTGCGGCAGCTGAAGAAGTACAACCTGCCAAAGACAATGATGGTGCACTTCTACCTAGCCATCATTTAGTCCATCCTCTTCTCCTCCATCACCATTTGGTATGCTGCTGCCACTGTCAAGGACAAGGGCAGACTGCAGCGCATCATTCGATCTGCAGGGAAGCTGCAATCTGCCATCCCTCAAGAACTTGTACGTCACCAGGACCCTGAGACGCGCTGGAAAGACTGTGGCTGACCCCTCCCACCCTGGACCCAAACCGTTTCAGACACTCCCCTCCAGCAACAGGCTACGGTCCATAAGGACCAATACCTCACGCCACCAGAACAGTTTCTACCCATCGGCGGCTGGCCTCATCAACAAGGCCAGGTGAACCCCAGTGACCCCTTACCATACTTAATGCATTATGCACCTTGCCCTTTGACTACTGGACTGCTATCTTGCACAGTGTTTTTACTTACTTACAGTATTATTTAATAACTTACTGTTTTAAATTACCACTTACCCCATAGAACATTGTAGGGGTATCCCCAACTTGGCAATACAGTTGATTCTGATTTAAGTTTAAATGTAACCTAACCCTAATACCTAATTTCTAAACCGAACCTTCTTTCTAAAATGTTACATTTTGGCCAGTAACTTAAAATGACATTCTTGACTGAGGGATCTTACAAATAACATATGCATGGGGTTCAGCGGATGGGGTAGTCTTTTAAAATAAATCATTATTGTTTTACAAAGTAAAAACATCTATGCAACTTACAAATCTTTTTACAAATTTGAAAACAAAATTCAATTTTATTTTCACATCTATATATTTGACATCATAACACCACAAAATCTGTCCAAGGGGGGTGAATACTTGTGTACTTCTATGCACAGTTACATTGACAGCCAACGGTCAATACTCTGTACATTAAATATAGTCAGTTTACGACATTAAAAATATACTTTAGTTACAGACAATTCCCCGTACGTCTGCATTGCCGTGTGTGTGTGTGGCTATTTACTTTTCTGTGTAGGGACATCAGCAGTGTTGTGCAAAAACTCATAGAGCAACTTCCCATTGCCAGCGTGTCCCAAAATCTGTGCTAGCCTCTCCTGGCTCAGATTCGCTACGTCTGCTAGGCAATCCGCGTGTTTCGTCAGAGCCCTGTAGTTCTTAGCATTGACGCCCGGCATCCGAAGCAGGAAGTCATACGGCCCGGGGTTGTAGAGGTCGGCCGACTCCGCCACCGTATCCGACTCGGCCGTGATGGCCTGGGCCACCGTGGCGTCTGGCTCCGCCCGGCCCTTCTTCAGCTCCTGGAACAGTTCCGCCGTGACGTGGGGGGAGGGGCACCACAGGATCCTGAGGCGAGGGAAGTGCAGGGTGAGGAGGGTCAGCTTGGAGGTGACGTCGTTGGCTGAGATCTCCCGGCGGAGGTCGCCGAGGGCCACCAGAGAGAAGGGCTTGGCGGGGTCGAACTCGATCAGCAGGACGGGCCTGCGGTAGTACCGGGTCATGGACAGGCACTGGGTGTAGAGGCGCCCGCTCTGCAGCGAGCCAATCAGGTCACTGACGCTCTTGCGCTCGACGCAGGTGTCCGCAGAGAGGATGTAGTCGCCCACCTCCAGGGTCACCGGCTCAATGTCAAGGCCGCGCCGGTGGAGGAGAGAGGGGAGCTCGCTGCGGAACTCACGCATGTCCACGATCACACGGGACGGTTCCTTTGGCTGCTCCTGGCCCCCTGATTGGAGGGACACAACATTACATTTGGTTCCTTTGGCTGCTCTTGGCCCCCTGATTGGAGGGAGACAACATTACATTTGGTTCCATTGGCTGCTCCTGGCCCCCTGATTGGAGGGACATTACTTTGTCCAATAAACTGAAGGCCACGGTGTAGTAAGTCACATGAAAGGTCATCCCCTCACTTGCCTGCTTTGCGGGTGTTGGTGGTGGCGTTAGCAGCCTCCTGATTCCTGCTCAGATCCTGGTTGGTGTCTTCTCTTCCCTCTCTCTCCTCAGGAACAACCATGGTGGCCTTCTCCCTGCAGACACACACACACAGGCAGTCAGCCCAACTTAACAACCAATCCAAGATAGTGGGAGGATATAACGCAGCTAATGTCTGACCTTATGAGGTGTTCGAAAGCCTGTTTCTCTTTGGCCAGACTAGTCAGGTATCTCTGCTCCTCTGTGGAGCCGCCATAAATCAAAAAGTACACCCTAAGAAAGGAAGAGGAATAAAATAAAGAAGTGCTTCAGGCTGACTATGTTGCGTTCAACAGGTCTGTATGTGAACATTTCCTTGCCCCCTCTCACAGAATCAAAAAAGCCAATAAATATAATTGACTAAATCGGTTTAAAATGAATAGGGAGACAACGTTTGTTTTGCATTACCCCACTCTTCTGTGTGATATAAATAGGTGACAGAAACATTGTTGTTGACTGACCTCAGTGGTTTCCCTGGTCTGGTGGCTTTGTAGACCTCCAGCTGACGAACAAAGCTGAGTTCGGCGTCGTAAAGCACCACAAAGCTGGGCTCTACTTCGTGCAGTACTCGCGTCAGACTGTAGGGGTCAGTGAAACCCCTAAGAGGATGAATTACAGTCAATGGCTCCTTGAGAACACCATAGTAGGCATCAGATGACAGGTCTAACTTCAGTCTCTCTGCGTCCTCCTCCTCCTCCTTGTCTTCACCCAACAGGCCTCCCTCCTCCCCACTGCTGCCCAGCTCTCCCCCCTGATCCCCCTCTACATTTCCCACCATCTGGGTCAGGGTCAGAGAGGGTCTCTTTTTACTCTTTGAGTTCTGTTTGGCTTTCTTGCCTTTGGTTCCTTTCTCAGGCTGTTGTTTCCTGGAACCGCCCTGGATCTGTTGTTTGTGTGCATCTGGGTCGAATGAGGCATCTCTTTTGCTGATTGTGCGGGAATAGAGTCGGTTGAGTACGTAGTCTGAGCCGCGGTTAATGTACTCATGAAGTTGGGCACAGGTCCTGTCATCACTGGCACAGATCAACACACGACCTGGCAGAACAGTATAGAGACACTGAATCCAGAACAGTATAGAGACACTGAATCCAGAACAGTATAGAAACACTGAATGCAGAACAGTATAGAAACACTGAATGCAGAAGAGTATAGGGACACTAAATCCAGAACAGTATAGAGACACTGAATCCAGAACAGTATAGAAACACTGAATGCAGAAGAGTATAGGGACACTAAATCCAGAACAGTATAGAAACACTGAATCCAGAACAGTTCAAAAATGCAGTTTTTGTTCATAGCCGTCTTTGATCTGTATTGAATATGAATACTACAGCTTTAAGCATAACATGGCAAACATTGGAAGTGACCGACCTGGGTCCAATTCAGAGGTCATGTTCTCCTTCTCTATCTCCTGCAGCACCTCTGTCAGAGCCTCCCACTTTGGGTTCCTCTCTAGCACCAGCGTCCTCTTAATCCCTGGGAAAGACACACAAAAGCAAGTTACTGGTACATTTCTTCTGGCCTTCCTCTGAAAGAACACAGGTCACCGAGATAGTGCTTAAAATGAGGTTGTGGATGTTAGTCACCTGCCGTGATCTGTTGTTCGTCTGCGTCAGCGCCCACCTTCAGCTTCTTCTTGGATTCGGGGCAAAGGTACACACGTCTCCGGGCGTTAACAAACAACGAGGTGCTCGAGTCCAGGAACAACCAGCCTGTTGAAACGAACTACAGTTAAAAAACCTGTTTGACCCGAAACAACACCTACAACTGTTCGGTATAACACCACTCACATGAATATAATGTCTCTCAAATAAATGAATCCACGCCGTTCGCATCACCTCACTCTCCAAGGACAGCTCTTACACCTTCTTACCAGAGTTGCTCCCAAAGTTTTTCTGGCTGGAGTGGAGTGAATCGAGGAGGTTCAGGAAAGTGACACAGTCGTACTGGGTGAGGTAGAGCAGCAGCGTACGCAAAACCTTCAGGTCCTGGACCAGAGACTTTGTCTTGGCTCCCAGCTGGTGCCACAGAGGGTCCAGATAGTGACGGATGGTCTGGGTGTCACAAAGGCACCACAAACAAGAATATGACTGGAAGGCTGAAGGTGGTCAAAATGCCTTCATTGAATTAGAAACATGCCATATTACTTCAAAATTTACATTTAGCTAAGAAGATTTTGGGGAAAGCGTTTATGTGATAGAAGACTGTTTTAAGTCGCATCAATGCTAAGGGCTACACAAAGTAAAAACACATTTAGCATTTTAAGGAAATACATATTATGGATACATGTCTTACATTTAGTTGATTACCGATTAGGTTCAATAGGTATTCGTATTTTGCTGAATTCTGTTCAAATGTCTATACACCACTTTGCGATTAGGTGAATGTTTTCCATATCGTACATTTTATAGGGCACTACTATTAAACTGAATGACTTTTTAAGTACTTTCTCCCGTGGGCATTAATGCTTATTTTCTATACGACCAATCTCACCTTCTCAAAGGCATTCCCCAGGGTGTTCTCAAGGGAGAGGTCCTCTGCCTCCAGTGTGGGGTTATAGCGTTTCAGCTCCTTTAGACACGCATTCATGATATCCAGGATAGAACTCTGGATGGCCCTCATGGCCGGAGTCAGTGACACATGCAGCTCCACCACCTCTGGCTTATGTCTTTCCAACACAGTGTTCACTGACACCTGGAACCTGGTGGGGGGAGGGGGAATACATCCCCGGTCATTAATGCATTTAGCAGTTGTCTAACATTTAAAGATGTGTCATAAATTGCTTCCCACCGGGGCCAGAGGAAGAGTTTCCTGACGAAGAGATTCCTCATGACTCTCTCCACCTGACAAAAGCCGGAGGAGAAGGACGTGGCCTTGTCTGTGAAGGCCTTGATGAACCCAGTCTTATTCTTCTGTCTAAACAGCCTCAAGATGAAGGCCTCCTGGCAAGAGTCAATAATCTTATGGGCTCGATACACCAGCAAGCCTGGTAAGGAATAACAAGAGTTTAGCACAAAGGCAATATTCATAATCCCTGTATGATAGCAGTCTAGGATGTTGTATCCTAAGCTACACAAATGCTTTTTTTAGTTTCCAGAACTAACCGGAGATGAGATGTGCCGGTATTCTGTCAGTGAGAAAGTCCACCACTAGGATACGGCTGGTGACGAACAGGACCCCTCCCTGTGTGTACACCGTGTAGCGATCTGTGTTCGGGAGGTCACTGGTTACCGTCTGTGGCAGGCGGCTGACTCCCTCTGCCCTCAGCAGCTCTGTAAAGTACTCCTAGAGGAGAGGAAACAGGAGCAAATAGGAACAAAGGCAATTGGTTACTGGTGTATTTTGAATACATTCATTCAAAATGCACCTACAGAGATGTATTAATGCAATCTTAAAAAAACAAAAGGCTGAGTGAAGCCCCCTAGATTCAAGCTTGAAAGCTAAGCGGGTTATAACAATAAACTGCTAATTATTGTTTTGTAACGTTCTACACACATGAATAGCTTTGGGTGGTCGTCCAACCTAACGGTTTCCCAACTAACTAAGCTTTAATGTAAACTGTAGCAACAAGAAGTTAGTCTGTTTTTTACCGGTAGATCTTTTTCTTGATATCTTTTTATTTATTTAATGCCGAGAGCATTCAGGACCCCCCAGAAGTAAAGAATGAACTAAACTTCTTTCAAGTTATAAGGCAAACAAATGTAATGTATGGTGAACATTAAACGGTTGTCCAGAGAACATCTATGAGCAGGAGAACCAAGTGTCAATCTTTCTGTCCAGTAGGTTGACCGGAACTCTCTAATTCCCCTACCTGTTCCGGGGTGGTTGTATTAAGCAGCAGCACCAGACTCCCCTCCTCGGAGTAAACCCGCATGAACTGTAGCAGAATGCGGTCAATCCCCATTCCCTCCGCAGTCACCAGCAGCCCGTCAGTGCCGAATAAGCTCAGGAACATCTCAGTCTCAAACTCAAGTAAAGGACCCGCCATCACCCAGACACTAACAACGTCAACGATATTGCTTCAATAACTGCGAGCAACTACAACGACTAGCTTGTGGGCTATTAATACTAACAATGGCATGGAAGTATTTTACAAGAATAAGAGTTGGTTAAAACATTTTTACTTTCATATAATTGATTAGATGCTAATAGAAAGACTCTTTCTGCGGAGTACTGTTGTATTGTCAAGCAAACTCATGTTTTGAAATTCCATATCCGGTCACGTGACATCACGTGTTACGATAACGCGTAGTAATACTATAACGTCATACGTGTACTGCACTGTACCTAGCAAACACAACCTATGTCAACCTGTTTTCGTCAGCTATACAGTGTAAG
>JACXGK010001842.1:38321-49192 GCA_016801125.1 Novumbra hubbsi
TATACATCTGAGTCAGAATTTAAACTATTTACACATTATAAGGGATCTACTGTACATATGTACTGTATGTTTTAACTTTTGCCATTTTCTGGCCTGCAAAACATTTATTATTAGCAAATTACAAAAACAAATGTGGCCCTCCATTTAATTTCATAATCCTGATCTGGCCCCCGAGCCAAAAAGTTTGCCCTCCCCTGGTGTAAGGCAATGAAGTCGTTTACCAGCTGTCCAGATTTTTTTGTCTGTGAAAAGCTTCATGGCTACCAGAACATATTTGGCAAACACAACACAAAAACCCATACTGCACCTCACACTCTTGCAAACCAGTCTCACTCTGCCAAATATAGATGTTTACCAGATTGGCTGGTCTTCAAAATGCTTTGAAGCAGTTTTTCAACCAAACAATCAGTTTGTTTCACCTTTGAATATTGTTAAAGAGCTGTGAAGCACTTACAATAAACATAAAATGGGGAATTATTTTCTCCTTTAATAGGGATCTAAAAGTGAAATGGTGCTTGAGAGAAGCCCTCCCGGAGAGAACAGCCAACTAAAAACTTGACAATGTATTAGTGACGTTGAACATGGGTTTTCATGGACAGAGCATTATTATTATTTATTGTTCATTGTGCAAATAATACTTATTTTCAGTAAACTGTACATTTTAGGTGTTCAAATATGTCAAATAAACATCTCCCATGTACATAAAATAGGCTAGACGTTGCACATGATCAGTCAAAGAGCAGCCCACAAATCCGCCAAACAGCCCGGGGAAGAGGTTTGCCACAGTGCCGAAACCTGTGTTGTCAACCATAAGACAAAGGTACATTAAAATATATTTGGGATGCATTTTAGGAGACATGTTAAATATGAATAGCCCACCAACAACCAAGTGCTTAGTGTGTATGCTAAAGGACTTACATGTAAATCATTCTGCCGGGTAAAAATAGCAGCACACTAAAATTGGCACATTGGCTTTGTGGTCGGCTGGAGCTCAATCAAATAACTGAACTTGAGTCAACGCAAGGTTCATTCATTTGTTAATTAATCGAGAATCTACACACTTAATTATTTTCAGTGGTTATCCTTTAATCTAAACTAAACATTGCTTTCGTACAACAATATCAGCGTGCATTTCAATATATTATGTCGCAGGTAGTGTAAGCATTCTGTATAGCATGTATAGAAAGCTAAGTAATAACAAATCCAGTGCACTGTTCCAGAATGGCCTTAAGAGGGCACTAGAGCACTGTCTAGCTGTTGCTCAGCCTCCATAGTTCTCGAAGCTCTCTGTTACACTGTGCTGTAGCGCTCATCTGAAATTCACAGTTTCGCATTTTTTTTTTTCGGAGGATGTGTTCAAGTGTGTCTTGTCAAACATGATGGGAACGTGATGAGAGGAAAATGTGATTAGGATTGAAGAGATAGAAAGACTAGGGAAAATTAGGCAGCTGATCACGTCTTAATTAAATTTCCCTTCCAGCTACATGAAGTGCGATCAAATGATCCATACATGTGTTACTTACGATGGTATTGGTGCCCAGGTTCCACAGGCATACATCGAAGGCCAGTGACGAGTCTAAAAATCCATGCATCTAATTTTCCACTTATCTGCCATTTGTCAGCTCCCGCAGTGCCGTTTCCTGACATTTCTGATTGTGCGCCACTGTAAATGAGATGGGAACAGCATTAAAAGTAAGGCAGGCTTGAGGAGGGAATAAGAGACGCTATTTAATGCAGACTAGAGAAATACAGGGAGAAAGTCAACAAGAGACATCAGCAGGAATAGAATCACTTCTCCTAACCCTCTGAACCAAAGACTGTTAAAACGTGTGCACGAGGCTTACAATACAATACATTTTGGACATAACCCAAGTCTATAGGACTGCTATAGTAATCCAGATGTGGCTAGTTATTTTTGGCATTAGACATTGCTTCATCAACACACATATGACTAATGCACTTGGAGTCTTTTGCTCCGAAATGTATAGTACCTTTGAATAAATAGATCATCGGATGCTGTTGGTATGACAGCAACAGTGGAGGAGAGATGAGTGGGTCTTGAATGGCAGAGAATTGTTAGATGAAGGAACCAAAATACAGTATACCGGGCTAATTTTAGTAGATGTTTTATGTGGAGAGGACGGAGAGAAAGATATACAAAAAAATAGGACAGAGGAATTTTCCAAGCAGCCTACTTTTTCAGGGCACAGGGAGACTCTGTATCACGAGATTCTGGCACGGATCCTGTACCTTTCTGGTCCAATCATGGTAGCCTACAAACTAAAAACTAGTTCCTCTAATTAATTCGTTGAGCTTATTGCTTTCTCTGTACACTAAAATATAAATGAGCAGACAAGCGTATTGGCAGAGAGTTTCTGTATTCTGCTCAAACAAGATGAGGCAGCTGGAGAGTAGCTGCTGAGAAGCAATGATACACTCCCAGTTAATTGCTTTGTTTACGTAACCAGGAGCTGATTACCAAAAAATAACGCCCTACTTTATAAGGGGCTACCATTTGCATATTTGCCTTTGACAAACTAAAATGAAACATCTAAAAAAGAAGCATACTCATGGTCAAGACACCCGAGATGAAAAAAAGGGTAGAGTAAATTCCATTAAACCAAATGTATGGCTTTTATAAGATGCATGAACAAGCTTCTCTGCCTGTCACATCCAGTTTAGCAAATCAGTGTGACAGTGAATGGCAATAAAAGCAGAATGAAATACGGTGTTGGAGGCATAGAATAGGGGAGAGAAAGAAAAATGGTTAGAAAAAAGAAACAAATCGTGAGTGTTGAAATACTGCAGTGACGGAACTCGTCAGAATGTACATTGGATGAATAACAAGTTTTGCCAGCCAAGAGACAGAGGGATGGACAGCCCAACAGACAGACAGATTGGCAGTGACACACGGATGCACACAGACATTAAGACAAAGCTGACAAGAAAGAGATATGGACAGAATCACACACCAACATACAGGCAGACACAGCTGGGGAGTAAGAGATGAGGAGACAGACAGGAACAGCTGGCGAGTAAGAGATGAGGAGACAGATAGATTTGGAGAATAAGAGATGAGGAGACAGACAGACAGAGTTGGAGAGTAAGAGATGAGGAGACAGTCAGACAGAGTTGGAGAGTAAGAAATGAGGAGACAGTCAGACAGAGTTGGAGAGTAAGAGATGAGGTGACATACAGACAGAGTTGGAGAGTAAGAGATGAGGAGACAGTCAGACAGAGTTGGAGAGTAAGAGATGAGGAGACAGTCAGACAGAGTTGGAGAGTAAGAGATGAGGTGACATACAGACAGAGTTGAAGAATAAGAGATGAGGAAACAGGCAGAGCTGGAGAGTAACAGATGAGGAGACAGACAGACAGACAGCCAGACAGGGCTAGAGAGCCAGAGAGATGGTGAGAGAAACACACAGACAAATACAGATCAGAGAGGTTTGTATGGTGTCATCGGTGTTGGGCGGCGGGGGGAGCTACTTTGCCCACTACAGTGGGTGTCATTAAAATGGAGGAGAGTGTGTGTGGAGGGGTGAGGCAGAACACTCAGGGAGATTATCAGGGGACATTTGCATACTTCCATAGTCACTCTGCTCTCACTATCAACACACTAGCTCTGGGCAAATGCTGAATGTCATACTTAAGTTTCAAATCGGGTGCCTCTAAGGCCTTCCTTTGCACCCGTAGAAACATGAGCAAAATATCAAGAATCACCGCTGCCTCATCCGGCCCCTTCTCTCTTTTTCTCCTCAACCTGACATCCTCCGGTTCTTCACCTCTGCCCCCTCACACTTTGGCTTTAGTGACCATCCAAAGAGGCCGGAAACATGGAAGTTCTTGCTAACATCTGCGCTATGTTTTCTAAAACATATAAAACCCTACAACACGGCACATTAAATCCCTGATAGCTGTCAAGCTGCTGATACACAGTGAGTCAAAGGCTAAGGGGGATTTAAAACCCTAGTATTCCCGGGTAATTCCACTTAATCCAAACAATAACATTACAGTATGGAGGTAAATCTAATTAAAGTGGGGATGATAGAGGCAAGCCTGATGTACTCAGTCTGGGAAAAGATAGTGTGACTAATTAGCATTGTTGAGGGGGTTGTTTGATGTAACTATGAGAGGGATTTAATACAGAGTGTGTGGCTGTATGTTTTTATTGAAAGGTTAACCTTGACTGTGGACTGTGGACCTGCATTAAGGAAGCATGTTAGATTGAATACCTCTTTTTTCCCCCCATTGAATTCCATTTCTGCCGGTAGACTTCAATTAATAACACGGATGGATAAATTCTGGTTTATCATGCTAAGCACATGCAGTCATGTGAAAACAAATTATTGATAGAGGGGAATGTAAAGGAATTAAAGAGACATCACTGGAAAGGAAGGGATAATGCACGATTGGCTACATTACATCAGTTTTCTTCTCCCATATCCTCAACGTGATTCGCTGCTTTTCCTTTCTCTCTCAGAGAATACATGTGGTTTATTTCTCTCATTTTACCCTCCCAATCTAATGGTATTATTTGGATTAATAATTTCCCCTCGGAGGCCTTGGGGAGACATGTTACCCATGTGTCTGCTACTCTTCATTTCGGTGTGTTCCCCTCTGCATCTCGGCTAATGTTCCCCACAGTTTATTGCTTTCTGAAATAGCTCCATTAGACATGAAGGAAGCCTAGCCTACAGTAATGGCATGCAGACGGGCTATAGGCTCAGCAAGCTGTCCATGTGATGAGCAGGGATGACTGACAGTTAGAGAAAACAAACCCACCTGTTCTTGTCCTGAATGTTTTTGTTCCCCTAAAGAAGAATAGGTTTAGACGAGTTTAGAGGGTGTATTCCCAGCTGCAAAACCAACTGCTGTAAGGCTGCTGGACATTTTGTTAGGGTACTGTGGATGAGATGGAAAGACACCCATCTAATTCCCATAATAATTCAGACACCAAGAGCAATCCAGTCAAAAGGCTAAAAACAGCTGAAAAGAACAAAGTTTTTATTGCAACAAAATAAACAACAGGTGGTTGTTAAGCAAATAAAAGTTGTGAATATTCCCTGTTAAAAAGCCCCACTGACTTTGAAAGAGTGGGAGTCCAGTCAGTGGTGTGAAAGATGACAACCTGGTAAATGTCAGCCAGCCTACTGTTTCCAGGCTGACTAACTGAACAAACACTGAACATTCTTATAAAGAACCTTGTTACTGAGACTTCCTCCCAAAAAAACATAATCTGCGATTTTTTTCAAAATGCATGTTAAATAAACATATCTCCTAACAGATGTACATGCATTCCAAATACATTTTGTAATGTACGTCATGCATTTCGAAAGGCATAAATTATTTGGCCGACATATCGTATTTTACACGTTGTCGACATGTACCCTGAAATGCATGAAATACATTTGAAGCAATTTTCCCCCCTATTCGAGTTGTCACAGTTGGGATAAGTCCTTCATTTCAACCTCACTCGCGTCTTCGATGTGGCCGTTTTTCTGTTCCTCCACAACTAGACAGACCTTTTCTACATACAGACATGGGAACCGACCGTTTGTTGCTATTCAGACAGGGATCAGAAAGTGACAGCACGGCACGGCACAAGCTCCGACGCACCTTAACAAATGGAATGTCTCTTCTGACGTCCAGGATTCCTAACCGCAATTGGAGTCAGGGGGATGATCGGCAATGTCAGAGGCGGTGTTTACCTCTCACTGGGACGTGTGTCATGCGGTACTGCAGGGGTGACGGGACACATGGAATTACAGCTTTACACAGAGGGAGGCCAGCAGCCCACCCAAGCAGATGAAGCCCCTCTATACCGGGGATACATTATTGTCAGTCACAGAGTTTTAACTTCCCTGTCAGACGCTCGGAAGCTAACCGGCGGCTAATCAACCCTGAAACTGCATTGTAACAATCCATGGGAAGTGGAATGGGAGGCAATAATTCGGAGTAGAAAACAAAACAAAACACCCTGTAACATAGATACGTTTCTTAGTCAAGTGTCCCTAAATATAATGAAACCATGCAAGAAACAGATCTGGTCAGCTACTGTACACTTGTGCCTTTAACGAAGAATTCACAAATTAAAATTCACCTTTTAAATAACGTTTGGTTAGGCCTAGTGAAACACTGCCTCTTCTGACAGGGTGTTGTTGCTGACAGTTCCTCCACAACACCAGTGACAACAACAACACAGGTCCTCCTCAACTGCATACCAACCGTTTAAGATACCAATTGATTTGCCCCCTCAGTAGCCCCCTTCAAGCTAGCCTTGGAGTGAGCTTAATACGTTCATAACTCTGTTCAACTAGGGTGGTCAAGCGGTCTAAGACACTGCCTGCACCACGGATTATAATTGGGTCCTTTGTTCTTCAGCAAAAATGTCTCTATCTTTCCCCACTGTGACTATCCATAATACATAAAAACGCCTTTGAACACCCGCAATTGATTTTCTCGTCCTTCCGGGTTCTTGCCCAACTTTCAACAGAGGCTCGATGTTAGGACATAGAATTAAACATTGCACTCCAACGCACCTGGATAATCTGCTAATTTCACGATCCACACTTCCACTGGTCTCTGTACCAGACGCAGCAAAGCAACCCACAACATTATTGTACCTCCCTCATAATTCATTATTGGCAGCGTGTTTATTTGTTATACATTAAGGAAGCATGTTACTTGCTGTGCATTATTCCATATAGGGACATATGGGACATATAGGGACCTTTTCATTTCTCAAGAACAAATGCTTAAGTTATTAAACAAATGTCCAAACAAAATATTTACGAACACAATTTTGCATATTGCCCAGCATTTGTCTTTGGAGCTTATTCTTATTTTGGAATCGTATGTCTCAATGACACCTTACAACAATTAATTTAAAGTGTCTGTGTTTATTTCTGTGAACATTTTGAATTGTTTAGGGGTCTGAAAACCTTTGCAAGGCGCTGTATTTCCTTTTAACTCGGAGCAGACCACGAGCAAAGAATATTCACAAAGATGCCTTCATAATAGTTTACAGTTTCTGTGATACGACAACATGCAATGGATCCACACTGTATAGAAATATCACCAGAGCTAACACATCTCAACCAAGGTTCTTTCTGAGTAGCCTCTCTGGTACTATGCCGTGATTGGATACACGGAGTCTAATCTACTAAACCAACGCCTGTGGACTTGAAAGAAACAAAGGGCTTTGGTTCCGGCGAGCTCTGCGTCACATTCTGGCCCTGGGGTTGGACAGACAGATAATAGCTGTGGATAACTGTAGAACCGGGAGGGACAATGTTTATTTTCAGTAGAACACAAATTAGCGGATGGAAGTCTATAATTGGGTATTTTGAGGGTGAAGCAATGCTAAACCTATTAGCATTTTCACAGAATATTGGCTATCAAACTTACACGAAATCACTTGAAGCACTATCCTAGCTTTACATGTACCGTAGTTTCTCTCCTCTTTCGACAGTTTGCGTCGGAAGCCGTTTGTTAATGGCCTTTATTCCACAAGGAATGGAATAGCTGATGTAGGATCATTCCAGTTAAATTGGCGAACCGGGGGATAGGGGACCACAGAATCACTTATAGAATCGGGTGATTCATGTCAACCCTCCCTACGCTGCCTCTAACTCTGTATCTTCTGCACTTCCCTGGCAGAAGTCCGACTTGTCCCTCCCTCCCTGATCAACTTACCTTCCGCCATGAGGACCACAGAGATATGAAACATGTCTGCCATCACATACAGTCATGTTGTTTCCTAAAAGCCTCAGCGATGGTTTGGGTCCAGTAATTCAAGCATGATGTGTTTAGGGGTTCAGGGACACAGAAACTGGCCAGGTCTGATCAATAAACAACAGCCAGCTATCATCTGCCAACACAGGGGTAGCATCTGAAAAAGCACCCTAGTCATTAAGAAGTACACTACCTTTGCCAAGGGCTAGTACTGTTCTGGTCGAATGTAATACACCATGTAGTAAACAGGGTGCCATTTTGAACACAGACAGAATCCCCTGGACCATCTCCATGTAAACACAGTAACACTGTACAGAACCTCTACTAGGAGGGACAGATGGGTACGAGACATATCTTACGTTTAAGTTTATATCGGCCCAGTTTATACATGCTTCTAATATACTTGTGTGAAGCCCATTTTAAATAGTTATAGATTAATATACACATTGCAATCCAGAGGCAGGGATATATTATGTCTGGATATTAACTTTACATAATATACTCCTTTAATTTTGACAGGTACAAAAGTAGTTTTTAATACCACTTAGTCTAGAAGCAGTGCCTATTAAATAGGTATGATCAAAATATGGACAATATTAAGACAAAGCATGCATAGTTAGCAGGGCTTTACAAACCACACTCTCAATGTGTCATGATTGAAGACCAATAAGTAGCAATAAGTAGGAGAGCACATCACATTTTCAGACAGGACCTGGCTGTAAACTGTACTGAACATCACATTTTCAGACAGGTCCCTGCTGTAAACTGTACTGAACATCACATTTTCAGACAGGTCCCTGCTGTAAACTGTACTGAACATCACATTTTCAGACAGGACCTGGCTGTAAACTGTACTGAACATCACATTTTCAGACAGGTCCCTGCTGTAAACTGTACTGAATATCATGTTTTCAGACAGGACCTTGCTGTAAACTGTACTGAACATCACATTTTCAGACAGGTCCCTGCTGTAAACTGTACTGAATATCATGTTTCAGACAGGACCTTGCTGTAAACTGTACTGAACATCACATTTTCAGACAGGACCTTGCGGTAAACTGTACTGAACATCATGTTTTCAGACTGGACTTTGCGGTAAACTGTACTGAACAGCATGTTTACAGAGAAACATGACCCTGTCGTATCCTGCACTGAACATCATGTTCACAGAGAGACAGGTCCCTGCTGTAAACTGCACTGAACATCATGTTTACAGAAAGGACCCTGCTGTAAACTGTAGTGAACATTATGGTTTACAGACACAAGACCCTGCTGTAAACTGTATTGAACATCGTGTTTACAGAGAGACAGGACCCTCCTGTAAACTGCACTGAACTTCATGTTTACAGACAGGACGCTGCAGTCAACTGTACAGAACGTCATGTTTATAGAGACAGGACCCTGCGCTAAACTGTACTGAACCTTATGTTTACAGAAAGACAGCACCCTATAGTAAACTGTACTGAACATCATGTTTACTAAACATCTTGACGACCTCTGTGATTAATATATTAGACAGTCTATTCATCACAAATGGCAGAGGGTTCTTTTGATTGTCACTGTTACTTTTTCCTAGATGATCAGGCCTTCTACTCCGTGATACTTTATGAACACAGGCATCTTCTCGGATTCGCTCAGGTAAAAGCTACTGGGATGGTTTGGTCCAGTAATTTCTGTGTGATGTGTTTAGTGGTCTGGGACAAAACGACAAACAGGCCAGGCCTGATCAAATCAACAACAAGCTTTCATTAAATTGTGTGTGTGATTTATTCAGCAATGCAGAGACAATCCCCTAGACCACTACAGAGTACATCTACTATGTCAACACCATTTACAAAGAACAAGACCTCTACTAGTAGGAGACCCGTGGAAAGGAAGGTGCAATAACTGTGTCTGAGATGGGGAATAGATGTACATAATACAGACTGATCATCAGCATTTAGAAATCTCTTGTAAACTTTGTGCAGGCTGTAAGACTATAATAATGAGGAGAGGTAGTTCTTGATTTTGGTTTTAATTATTTAATATGTTCTCAAATCAGAATTGTATTATAGCAGTCATTACATTTGAGCATTGATTTTCAGCATGTCTTCCATTAAAATGTCTTCCAGTTTTCTTTTCCAACAAAGTTGACATGACTTCCTACTACAATGCTCATCCAAATTGTTAATGGCATTCCCCCCAGATGTTTCTACCATTTGTACTAGGTTAAACGCTTTATTAATGTTTATTAATCGCACAAACACAACACAACTTTTCATTTCACTGTAGCGCAATTAAGAACACAAGTGAAAGTGGACCCAATCATTTTAAGTGGCAAAATAATTCACACCTAATAAATTCTCAATTACGTCCAAAAAAACCCAAAAAAACATGTGTAGCATCAAAGACCGGACGTTGCTGTGAACTGAAGAGTATTGTACTTGTTTTTCCTGGCGAGGCCATGATGAGCGGTTGGTCCACCCATCCTACCATCGGCCAGTTCACCAAGTGCAGTGGCTTTGTTTTTCCTCGGGTTACCATGACAATGCGTTGCACTGAGGACTGAGTGAGTGGGGTTGTTTGCATAAGACCGTAGCGACAGTCATAACAACTAGGATATCCTCGATAAACAGTTCTGTTTTCCCGAAGTAAGGAGAACCCAGCACATCCGGCCACTGATGTGCCACAACACAACAGGGTTATGATAGCTACAGGCCTTAAGTGGACGGCCTGACGTCCTCGTTCTGCTCCTCTGGTCCTGAGTCAGAGCAGCCATGGTGATTTAGAAACCGTGGCAGCCTTTATATCGAAATCATAACAGGACTGATCCTCCCACGTGCTTTTCCTGAGTGCGTCCTCTCCTCTGATTGGTTCATGCCTGTAGTAGTTTCTTGAGTTCCTCGTCCATGCCTCGCGCACGGAGGTCATCCAGGCTGTGGTAGCGATGGATGACCTGGTCAGCGGTCACTACCACTACCCTGACCCCGTGGGTGTCCTCTCCCAGTTGACAGCCTATAGCGGAGCTCACCACCATGTCCAGGCCATTAATAAGCCCTCCTGCATTACGATGGTAGTGGCCGGAGAACACCGCCTTCACTCCTGCAGCAACATAGAGGACAGAGAATATGAGGTTTACAACGACCCAGAGGGCA
>JACXGK010001842.1:49292-63033 GCA_016801125.1 Novumbra hubbsi
CAACACAGAGGAGGACAGCATATGAGGACGAGGTTCACAACAACACAGAGGAGGACATAATATGAGTAGCAGATTTACAACAACACAACAGAGGTGTAGAGAATGGGTGGAGATGCTTTTCACTTCACCACATCTTTGTCTAAAATAAACTGGAACCCCAGGAAATAACTCTACGGATGAAGTATTGACAGTTTGCGTCTAAATGGTGGAGTACTGGTTAATGTTAGGTGACACACGACCAAATGGTGTCAGTATGTTGATGTTTGAGAAATCCTGTTCTGTTTCTTTCCACACAGCTCTAGTCTAAATCCTGTCTACAGGCATATGCAGAGCTAAATGTAACATGCAAATTGGCCTTGATAAGGGCATCTGCTCTGCATATAATAGCAATATATTCAAATTAACTCAATATAATTGCATAATGAGATCATTGCTGTATCTGTCAAATCAAGTAAAAACTACTGCCTGAGAAAGAATGTGGTTGGTGGGGGAGGGGGGAGAAACAGGAGAACTGGGCTGATTTTTAGAATGGAGAAACAGGAAACTTTTATTCTGGGGAAGTGTTTTTCATTTCAATTTATTTTCCATCACAACTGCTGTGGTCATTACTGAAATGATTCTTATCATCCCCCTGAAGCTCCTCTGTTTTTGCCGAGAAATGCAGGACTGGGACCTGAATGCACACTCACTCTGGTCGACCAAGCAAGCCCCAGTCTGAATGAAAAGCGCAAATGAGTTCTTCCCCTTTTTGCAGAGGTGTGTGTGTGTGTGTGTGTGGTGCATGTGTTCCACTGTGAGTTCACTCCAGAGTTGGGCAGACAGAGGAAGTAAGACGTTAAGTAGTGAGGTATTTAAGATGTCTCCTCGCTGGCCTGCAATGCCTCTGCAGTAAAACACAACGTGCACACACAACCCTTAAAGTGGCCTTCACGATATCACGAAAATGGGAAAAAAGTAGCAAAACACCACTCCAGTCTGTACATGAAGACATCATTTTGGCCATGAGAATCCATCTGTAACACAGAAATCATATCAAGAAAACCTGGAGTTGCTTTCCAGGAAGAATTCTTTTTCCCCTATTCGGATTCTACACACATCTGTCCTCGACGGTGCAGGATCGCCAAACACACGCTTGGTATGAACACACATATAATAGAATAAAAATATAACTTATATTAATGGCCAAAAAAATGTCGGGGCACACATTGTGACTGCACAAATGAATAGTTAATCGAACATAGATTAAAGTTGATGATAAATTTATTATTTTTGCAGGCTAAATTCATTTGCAATCAAAACCTGGAGGCTATGATTCCGGCGTTACTTGGTTAGGCCAATACACCCCTCAATGGCAATGTTGTTCAGGACGCTGCAGCAGATCCCACTTAACCACAAAGCAAAAAGCCAACTAAATGGGGGTGTGGGGGGGCAGTTTGTCTCCATCTGTCTGTTAGCCTGCCTGTGTCTGTCTGTCTGTTAGTCAGACTTTCCTGCCTGTCTACCCGCCTGTTTGTCTGTCAATAATGCACTGGTAAGAAGGGGGTTACATTTATCCACCAACAAATCAAAAAGCATGCATGTAGGCTACTCAAAAGTATGCATTCATCTCTACTGAATGCATTTCTCCTCTCACCTTTCTTCCACCCCATATAGATTAAAAAACGCAAACGACAGCAACACTGATAGAAGCATCAGAGAGAGTAAGGGGGGGGGTGAGAGAGAGAGAGAGAGAGAAAAAGGGTAATTATCAGGAGGAATAATAAGATGATGTGAACCAGCATAAAAAAAGAAAATCAAAGTACTTTTTAAACCAGAGGGTTTCCTCTGAGGACCATCTCAGTAGAGCTGCAACCCAGAAGACCGTCATAATTAAACAGCGGCTAGCAGGAGGGAGGTGGGAGAGGAGGGAGGTGGGAGTGGAGGGAGGTGGGAGAGGAGAGAGGGTGAGAGAGGACAGAAAAAGCTGGGTGAGAAATAGGAAGTAGAAAGGCGGAAGGCAGTGCAGCAGCTACTGAAGACATCACGGAAACAACCAGGGCATCATTTTCAAAGTGACTTAAGCATGATCAGATCATACCAGATGCATTGCGTCTTTGAACATTTTTAACATTGGTTCCCAAACAAGCACCTAAGCAGAACCTTCGCTAAGTGGCCGATTCCTTTGTCGGACA
Source organism: Novumbra hubbsi (assembly GCA_016801125.1). Lineage (NCBI taxonomy): Eukaryota > Metazoa > Chordata > Actinopteri > Esociformes > Umbridae > Novumbra > Novumbra hubbsi. The sequence goes on from JACXGK010001842.1 coordinate 51,464, forward strand.
GTATGCCTTTCCAAGGCACTGCTTTCCTACGCTCCATTCAGTAGTTGGTATGCGGATGTGGATGGAGAACATCTGGCCACTAGGGGCAGTAGTGAGTGCATTTAGAGCGATATAGATTGGGAAAAAGCTAAGCGTTACTTCCATATGCTAGTTAGGACTGCCGCAAAAAAAGCTAACTAGCTGATGTGATAGTTGCAAAAGATAATATATGATACATAAAACATCAACACGACTGTTTGCGTTAGATATCTAGCAAGGTGTCACATCAACCTACTGCTGACTGACACGGGGAATATCAAGGGCACAAGTTGTTTGTTTGTTCTCCCTCAGGAGAATCACTGTCAAGAACAGGTAGCTCCAAGCTAAACTAAGTAGCCAAATCCTCTGTTGCCCCATGCTAATGTAGTTATAGCATGTACAGTAACTGTAGCTGCCAAACTCATCCACTTCTGACTAGCTTGAACAGAGTGGGTCCAAACGCGATCACCAATGACTATTGACAGAATGCCAAATCCAGGTATGCAAAGATAGTCGAGGCACACACATGAACATTCTTATTCATGATCTTCGCCCAAGCAACATCTATAAAGTGTCGAATAAAGGGTCTGAAAACATATGTACATGTTATTTCTGAAGGCAAGTCAATTGGCAAGTGCATTTGTGTGGTTATTAGGACTACTGACTGTGGATAAGTACAGTGGCTAATAAAACATGAAAGAAAAAGGAAGCAGGAAAAATCTGGGTACTTAATGAAAACATTGGACAATGCTCAAAGGGTACCGTTGTAACAACTACCATTACGCAATGCCTTGCCATCACACGCTCATGTACCCATTTGGCTCTTGTAGTTTCATCCAGTTAAAAAGCCATACAATTAAAATGCAGCATAACAGCACATTATTTCATAATCATCACTGTGGGAAGTGGACGGTTGACATTATGTGCTTCAATTTGCTGCCATATGACTGTTTTCATATTTGCGTTCAGGATCAAATGACATCAGGAAAAGCAGCTCACAACAGTCGAAGCATGATTTCCTAGAACTGATTCAGTCACACAAAAGAGAAAACATTATTTCTCGTCTTATACCTCTAGGTTGTGGGTTTGAACATTTTAGCAGGCTCCTAGCATTTCTTAACTGTTTGAAGAATTTCTGAAAAAAATTATAGACAATTTCCATATTTTCTGGAAGCAAGGATCATTTTATAAAACCAATGGTATCCCCACAAATCACCTGGTCGCCAGGGTTTCATCCCAACAAGGCAGCCTAAGGAAGTGACTGGCCAATCCAACCTCAGTAAATCAAACCTAAGGAAGTGACTGGCCAATCTAACCTCATTACATGTAACAAGTGAATTTTAACCTGACGTCCTATTGCTAAACCTCTGCCTTAAAGATGTCAGTTCAACATGCGCTACCAATAGTGTTATGTCCTGCAAGGCAGGTTTACCATCGTATTACTACACTCACATGAACAAAGACATATTGTAAGCAATAATATTGTCCCCATAGAGTACAGTTGAGTAACACAAGTAGCTTAAGAGATATTGTAATAGTAATCTGGTATATTTGACGATCCACATACATTTGAAAACCTAAAGGGTTTTTGAAGACGGATTTGATCAGGATGTTGGTATATCAACCAAATCCAGACGTATTCATTTTATCTAGGAATGATGGGTGCAACGTTTTAGAGGAGTAGGGGGACCTGGGGTCCTTTTTACAAAACACCCCCCTCCAGACTCTTGTCTGCATTCATAAGTCATTTGAATTGGCAGCCTTAGGTATTAAATTAGAAAACAACTGTAATATTACAGTTGAGGGAGTATATTGCCCACCTGACAGGAAAGGATTGCTAAAACACATAATGACCCCAATTTAACTAGATTTATCAAATGAGCTAATAGTCATTGGTGATTTTAACCTAGACGGGGAAGCACAGGAAGCAGATTGTATTATTTATTGAATTCTGTACAGGCTTAAACCTTACCCGGATAATCATCAAGCCAACTCAAACAAATTTAAAAAGGAGTATATGAAGTCTAGATTGATTTAAATGTTTGATGCTATTCCTAAAGGAGATACGGCGTGGGCAAATGCTTGAAAAACGTCTAGCTTGGACTATGTATAAAGGTTATTAGACAAGGCAAAGCAGACCATTATGTAAATACGTATCTACCTGTAATGGATATCTCTCTGGAAAACAGTAAATACCCTGGAAAACAGTGCTGCCATCACACTGCCACAAAATATAGCATGTGCCGATTACCGGTTAAAATGAAATTGCCCTGGCCTGTAATGACCAGCCAATGCCTGTGTGTTTCAGTTCAAGTTGTCCTGTTTCTATGTTCAGTCTCTTTAGTGTGTTGCACATATGTTTCCTAACCCCTTGTGTGGTCCTTATTTATGTTCCTCCAGCCATAGGGGTTCATGTTGGTCATGGTTGTTGCTGTGCTGTTGCCTCGATTCAGTTGACGTTTGTGCTTCGATATTCTTAGATTAAACTACGTTCCTTGGAAGAAGCTCTGCCCGTGTCCTGTACCAGCACCTGGTGAGGGTAGATCCTAATCAACCGGTGACCTAATTAAATCAATCAAGAACAAGGTGAGAGCAAATACTACAGATACTAGGCGCTCCCTGAAACTCTAGACCTACCCCAAAAGGACAAAGGAATACATGAACATCTAATAATTAATGCAGGATTGAGATCTGGTGACCGGGATGGTTGTGGCATATAATTCACATCATCTTCATACTCATCAAACCACTCAGTGACCCTGGTGCCCAGTGGATGGGGTCGTCCTGGATAATCGTCCCAGAAATTAACCCTCATTTCGAGTAGATGCCTTTCTTTTGGCTTCTTGAGACAAAATCAAGGTCAACTGGGCCTACTCAGAATTTGTATACACGCCACAGAGCATTATAGGATGTTAATTGTCTCATGCAATATACCTGCATGGAATCATCTGTGTTCGTTATGTTCCACCACTCATTTATTTACGTTATCCCCCGAATTTGTCACTGGTTTATTGGTATAATTACATGGCCATGACATGTAGAACTGATTGTAAATGTATCCAGTCAACTCTGGGTTTTGCCACCATTCTTACGGTAAGTGCCATCTTTATTGGCCACAGAGACATGCCTGTTCCACTTCTGAATTGATAGATGGCGCCCAAATCAAGGCAATGTCTCATTCACTGCCGTGGGGCATTTGGATTTGGAATTTGATCTGATGTGAGACAATGGATCAGACTCAGTACACACACCTCTACCACAACCAAGCGAAGAATCAAGGTAACTCAAGCCCAAGGTCAAAATGAGCATGGAGAAATTTGCACATATCTATAGATTAGTCCACAAAGGATCTTCCACAGGGTTCACTCAGGGTCCTGTGTTGTTCACTCTATATAGTAATGAAATATGTACCCCCACAAGTCATTTCATTCACATCAGTGCCATTACGGCAACAGCGACAGCATGGGCAGTGCTGGTGAGGACACTTCCATTTTAAAGTGGTATGAGCCCTCCTCTTCCCAATGAGCAACAGAGGCCCAACATGTGGGCAGTGGACAAGTACACCCTTTAGGACAAACTGCAGAGTATTGAGATAAATAACTAGCAGATGGCCTCCAAGAGCCAACAGACTAAGATTCTAAAATCTGTATATACACCTACATGCACTTCACTGTAAACACACGCATACTTTAGAATGGCCCATAAAGAACCCTGTCAAAAAGCTATTTTTGATATACAGTACCAGTCAAAAGTCTGGACAAACGTACCCATGTACTACTTTGAGTAGTGCGAGACAGATGTTGAAACCCTTTAGATAACATGTATTGGTTGATGCTGGGGCACTGTGCAGTCAATTTTCCCGCACTCCAGCAACAACATTTATAAACTTTGGGAAAAACTATAGGCTACTAAACTAACTCCAATCTCTTTGCAACCTATTCTACTTTTGGGAACTGAAAACTCTATGACAATTGTTTCAGCATGCAGTGCCAGTTTCCTTTCTCTCTGAAGGCTTCGACTGCTCGGCAACTGGGCTCTGACCACCTGATGCTTTAGAGTCTTACATCCAGAGACTGATCTGTCTCTCTCTGTCCGCCAATGGTTCTATCGAGGATTTCATCTACAGTGGGCACAACAGGAGAGAAGCTTTCTGTATTCCTAGCCTGCCTATGGATTAGTGGGTTTGGCTGTCACAAACTTTATACACCCGATCCTTCTCTGGAACACTTGTAAACCTGAGAAAATGTCGCTTAGATTGAGAATAAATAGCAATTTATGTAACAATAGAATAATAAAAAAATTAATTTGAAGACATGCAATTAACACCGTCACGTAGAGCTCATAAATACCGGTAGACTTAAAATGACTGATTATGCATACAACAAACCATGGCACTTTGAACACTTTTGTTATTCCCAAATTAAACAGCTTAAACCATCTGTCAGTTTCGACGAAGAGGATTTAGCCTACTCGGCTCTGCTCCTCGTGATAGTGTGGTGAAGCATCATAATTAATTGGTGGTGATCACTTATCAACACACAGTGTTACAAAGACTCATTCATATGTACAGCTAGTCAGGCCTGCTGGGAATCCTAATGGGAAAATAATGAGATGACAAAACATCTTCACACGGTCTCTCCGCACTCAGAAGTGTTATTAGTCACAACGTCCTGACGACAGTGTCAGCCCTACCGCTGACGGACTAACAGCCACTGCTCAACAGTTAGACAGGGAACCTCAAGGGCATTCCTCCTCTGGACCATGTCAAAATCGGATTGGAGTTCCCATTACTGGACGACTCGAACTCCTCCGCTGCCTTTTCGTTCGCTGCACATTTCCTTGCGGGAGTCCTGCTACATTTGCGATTTAAGGTTCGTCGACATGAGGGCCGTTGTACGAAACAACGTCATAAGAGGCCGGCTCCAGACACTTCGCGCCCTTGGGCGTGCTGTGGAACTTGGCTGGAGTTCACGTAGCCAGGAATCAGTTTCCACCTTAACTCTCTCCCCTGTCCATGTGCAGGCTAGACAGTTCTTCAAGGGCAACATCGTTCACCCATGCCCAGGTAAGACACCTGTGGTCCCCCCTCTCTCCCGCCGAGCCCCTCCAACAGGCCCAGGGTGTGTGTGCGCGTGCGTGTGTGTGTGTGTGCGTGTGTCACGAGACTCTGTTTCTGAGTGAAGTAGAGGGCGGGAGTCATTAGAGTATCCAACTGGAAATATATTCATCAGGAATGTGTGTCTGGCAGTAGATCATTTGCATCGCAGAGACAGATCCAAAATGAAGTAGCTAGCATGGGAAATCTCATCCATAGCCCTAGACTGAGAGATAAATCCCTCTCATCCATCATCTCTCTCTTGTGAGAGTCTCAAACGGCACCTTATTCCCTTCTGACCAGGACTCTTTGGGCACTTTTAATGATGAAGTAGAACACTGCATAGGGAGTACAGTAGTATTTGGGGACCCAGCTCCTCGCCACACACAACACCGTCCCGGCTCCAGAACTGTAACAGTGGAGTGTGTGTGGGGTAGATCAGAGGTGCACAGCATCAGTCGGTGAAGCCTTTGGTCCCGCTGTTTAGCGTCTTTTATCTAGACACTGATTCCTAGGGGATTGTTGATTTCTACTCTCCAACAATCCACGAAGTACAGTCAACCAAAATAAACACAAATAAATGACATTTACACCTGCCAGGAAAACTAGATGTGTACAAATGTGTGCGGCTATCCACAGCTCTCCGCTCTCACATCAGTGAGGTGCCAGGGTGAAAGAAAAACTATTTGAAACATCTGAAGGGCCACTCCATCCATCATGGAGAGTAAAGGTAGAGATATAAAATGGAGAAAGCCACCATTCATCTTGGTCACACATGCCGTAATGTCATTCTGCATCATGCTTGACAACACAAAGGAAACCTGGATAGAACTCTACATCATATTGTTCGAGACATCAATTTACCCGATTCTGAAAGCAAAAGGTAGGTCTAGAACAATGTTCATGAACCTGATTCGTTAGAGGGGGGACCCAGGTCTTGCCCAGTGTGCAAACACGACTGAACATCCATCACCTAAATGAAACAGTGGGAGTCTATGGGCGTGCCACATAGTCAGAAAATCCCCAGAGGACATTCAGCAGCTTCACCTTGGTTCCTGTCCACTAGTCTCGGCCACAGAACCCGCTGCAGCACCATACATCACATTATCACCAACCTCCATCTCTGGTCCCATTGTTCTACGCCTTGCTACATCCCTCATTCCTATCAGGCTTGAAACAAGGGGGTTCTGGTCTAATCTCCTCACTTTTATCAAACCCTGGTAATGATGAATGTGGCCTCAAAAGGTAAAAAGATTCCCGTGCTGATGATACTGTAGCCTAGAGCGGGGCCCCAAACGGCAACTCGGTAGTGGGCGAGGGTTTGACCCGAGCGAATAGGGATCTACTCAAAAGTAGTGCACTACGCAAGGAGAGGGGGGGTGCCATTTACGCTGCGGAGAGTTAGCTCAGCATGGGAGCCCATGGCGGGGTAGGGAGAAGAGGAGAGACTGAGAGGGAAACACAGGCTTATCTAGCTCCGCTAATTAGCTATGTACAACTGTAGCGCTGGTAGCTATGTGGGGAATTCCAATGTGCTTTAAAGAATTGAACAGGGCAGAATGGTTATTCAGATAACAAGGGGAGCATGGATCTATGATGGAGGCAGAGGAGGTATTACTGAGGCTGAAGGGGGCATCCTAATTATGATTGTGTGAGAGGAGGGGGTTCTGAGCACACCGCAGGAAACCTGACTCACTGAATAGAAAAATATACTACCTACGAGGCTTGAACTTCTTCAGTCTTTTTTTAATTCGAATTATTCCTTTTTCCATTTAAATTATTCAGCAATCCCAGGTGATTTAGGAAGCGCAACTGTTATTGCGGCGTTAAGCTGAACCGATATTGAGTTCCCGTAGAGCAGGATGCCGTGGTTCATGGAAGGATATGTGATCATCTAGGGGAGGGATGAACCAGGAGGGGAACCAATAGAACCCATATCCATGTGCAGCTGCTGTATGGCCAGAACTCCCAGGATGCACCTGTTCATCCGAGGAGGATTCCGTGTGCAGACGCGTGTGCATACATGCAGGCTCTCAGGGAGATCACGGGATGGAGGAAAAAGACACTCTATACAACGAGGCGCCGTGAACGTGCTAAGAATAGACTGAGCCCATCTCAGGAAGGTGATTACTAAAGGAATAGCCTAATATATTTAATTACACAATTATCCTACATTCAGGAAACTATTTTCCTGGAACATAGAGAAAGGAGGAAATGATCCTCCCACCCCTCGAGGCTCCCCCAAACATAACTGTCATGTCCTGGCTGGAGGGCCTCTAAACATCTAACCCAAAAATATGGAACATAACTGTCATGTCCTGGCTGGAGGTCCTCTAAACATCTAACCCAAAAATATGGAACATTACTGTCATGTCCTGGCTGGAGGTCCTCTAAACATCTAACCCAAAAATATGGAACATTACTGTCATGTCCTGGCTGGAGGTCCTCTAAACATCTAACCCAAAAATATGGAACATAACTGTCATGTCCTGGCTGGAGGTCCTCTAAACATCTAACCCGAAAATATGGAACATAACTGTCATGTCCTGGCTGGAGGTCCTCTAAACATCTAACCCAAAAATATGGAACATAACTGTCATGTCCTGGCTGGAGGTCCTCTAAACATCTAACCCGAAAATATGGAACATAACTGTCATGTCCTGGCTGGAGGGCCTCTAAACATCTAACTCAAAAATATGGAACATAACTGTCATGTCCTGGCTGGAGGCCTCTAAACATCTAAGCCAAACAGCTTCCTCGCTTCCAGCCTCCCTGAGCCTCCCCTTTCCCTAGCGCCACCACCTTGCCCAAATTCCATGGTGGAGCCTCCCCCTTCCCCGGCGCCACCACCTTGTCTCTAGGCATCTCTACCTGGGAATGCGACTCTATTTATGTCGCCCGTGTGGTCTGTTTCGTGGTTCATTGTTCGTGTTGTTTATGCGTCAGTTAATGGTGGGTTCTTTTGTTTTTGGCCTTATTGAAAAACAGAATTAAAGGATGTTTCCCGAATCTGGCTCAGCTCCAGGTGTCTTGCCTACCTACAACAGTGACAATAACACTTATTGGCAAGGCTGTCGACTGCACATCCAGCTTTTCTCAGACCTTTACAGAATAAGTAGTTATTTTCGCAAACGTTCCGGAAGCTTCCAAGCATGTATTTATTCTCTAGACTCTTGGCCAACAGAGTTCCTGCTTGTCCTCCCCCTCCCTTTACTTTCTCACATTTCTGCTGCTAAGTCTCCCCCGCCCTTCATGTTTCTCGCTTTACTCACGCAGTTCTGATTTGCTCGACCCGATGAAGCAGCCCAAATTTCTGCTTCATATTTCCAAACATCAGAACTAAAATGGCCAAGAAAAAGAAAAAACTGCCTGCTATTTGAAGAAAACAAAATACATTACAAACATAAACAGACAGCCTATGTTTTGTTGGCTAATGGAAAAGGTAGGCCAGAACCTTCCTCTGTTTTACCTTAAGGACATGAGGACATAAAGCTGTACTATCCATAGTCATAGTGCCCATGTTTGTAAGGATAATGAAGAACAAGACCCCATTATCTAGAATGCCTGTCTGTGCCTTGCTGGTGCGCAATATTGACTGACGATAATGCAAGCACACCAACACCACACACTCAAACGGCAGTTCCTAGAGTTCAACGCCTTGGCAACCACATTGTAGCTGGTAGTCAAAGACGGACAGTATGGCCTGGTACCCAGGGGGGGCATTCCATTGGTGCTGACGTGAAAACTCCTCATCCATGGAACAGTGTGCATATAGAACTCTATATCAGTGTGCATATATCACTCTATAGCAGTGTGTATAGAGTGCTTTCAATTTATTTCCGGCACATCCTTCAGATGTGTGGCCAGTATGGTTTCATGCTGTTCGTCTTTTCCCCATCAAACAAATTAAAAGCTGGAAATAGCCTCAGACTGCCTACTGCCATTTGTCATATCGCTGAGTTAAAGAACACCACTTTGAAAGGCCTGTGTTCCTCCTTCCACCAAATAAAAGCCGCAGTATATTCCTTTTTCTTTTTTTTTTTTGGAAAGGGGGCGCATGTCTCAGCTTGGTGTTGGTTGGGATATTTTTACCAGACAGCTGCATCATGCCCCGCAGTGAAGAACGCTTCATATACTTCTCACATTATCCAATAACGGGAACAAAGGGTTTTTAAAAACTCAATATTTCCTTCAGAGTCCAAGTCCCCTATTGAAGCAGCTGTCTCCACAACGGAACCTAACCGGAGTCCGACCCGATGACTTGGAATGATAGGAATAGCTGTACGTGCCCCCGCTAAAACACACCCCGCATAGAGACGGCTCTACGCCCGAAGGACAACACAGACAGGACCTTAGAATAGATGGGCTCCAGCTGCGGTAGACAACACGTACAGTAGGCACTATGGCTGCCCTACAGTAGAGTAGACAACATGGCCTGCAGCAGAGAAAACATGTGCCGTGTGTGTTGTATATCAAGATGCATTTCTCTAGGGGATACGAATACGTGATTTCCTCAGTGAACGCTAGCGTGCTCTAGAAGAAACGCAAGTCAAGGAATATATATGGGAAATACGCCGCTCGCCAACTAACGAAGGGAACACGGAGTCATAACAGTATAACATCTAGTCAGTTCAACTTCAGCCATATCAATCCAGCCCAGTTAAAAAGCATACGTGATTATATCAATGTCTCCTGTTTTGGTGCAAGTGAAAGTGACAACAGGTGCACTAGAGAGGCAACAGGAGGAGAGCTGGACCAGTATCTGCTCCTTTCTGCTAGGAGGAACAGGAGGAGCACTGACAGAGGTCGTACAAAATGACCTCCAGGTCCGCCGGGCTACTGGCCAGTAACTGACTCCATGAGGGTGGCATGAGGGCCCAACGTCCTCTAGTGGAACCTCAGCCCTGTGCGGCTCCATTGGCATGTGCCAGAGAAACGGCAGGTCTGTCATTGGCGCACTATGAGTTGCCGTGGTGAAATTTACGGCAGTTGTAAAGGCCTTTGATTTAAATGGTTTACTTAGATTTTCGGTGTATGTATCCAGCATTCAATCAGTTTGTGATTTTGGTTTCCATTGACCCCTGTTACGTTTATTTTATGGAGCAGTGTATATTTCATAATGGCTCCATGCTAATCTTTTGCATTAATAAGTATAACAGCCAGGAACTTATTAATTTTTATATTCTTTTCAAACATGCATGACATTCTAAAGATGCCATCAAGTATAATGAACTAAACAACACAATCGGTTTTGGAATAGAAGTGTGGAACTAAGAAGGACAATGCAATCTTCCTAATTTGTTTGATGTTTTCAGAAATAATTAACTAGCTACCAGGATAAGAGGTACCTACTCTATCACCTCCTTCGAGTGTAGTGTATTTTTCCTCGCTCTCCTTCTTACTCGTCCTGTACTAAACCTGTTGCCACACTAATCCCTTCTCCCTGCTGTGGGGGCTTAGTTGGGGCTGTGTTCACTAAGCACAAAACAGAAGAGAACGACTTCCTACAATACCTGCTAAATAAAAGGTAATTGGCCTCATCCTAACTTCCGCCAAAGTACAACATTACAGTAACGCAACAATGTAGGAAGTACATATTTGATATAGGGTGGAGTGGAAGAAACGGAGTGAAAGCAGTAATTCTATTCAAATATATATAGGGTAGGTAAAGTAAAATGACTCTAACGGAATGCTCACCTGCCCGTTGAAATCTTTCTAGAAGTCTCCGCCTCGTGGCAGTCTGCAGGTTGAAGTAGTCGTCCTCCTCATCGGGGGTCTTCAGGTATAGAGGGATGTGTTGGAACACCAGAATGTGCTTGGGCACGACCCCGGGCCCCTCGGAGGCCCTCTCCAGCTGGTCCTCCAGCCAGGCCTCCTGGGCGTCTCTCAGGTGGAGGCAGGCCGACGCGTCATAGAACAACTGGGAGTTCAGGACCAGACACAAGACCCCGCCGACCTTGAGATCAGGGTGAGACAGGATCAGACACAAGACCCCGCCGACCTTGAGATCAGGGTGAGACAGGATCCGACACAAGACCCCGCCGACCTTGAGATCAGGGTGAGACAGGATCAGAACCACCATGGGTTCATGCTCACTACGATTACTAGACACGGCAGTTTCAGACATGTGGCGCCAGGAGCCACATCGTATTGGAAATAAACAAGCTATCCGAGCGGTCGTCCCAATCTGACATACAGTAGGTAGCCTGGGTCTGCCTTCTAATCTGACATACAGTAAGTAGCCTGGGTCTTCCTTCTAATCTGACATACAGTAGGTAGCCTGGGTCTTCCTTCCAATCTGACATACAGTAGGTAGCCTGGGTCTTCCTTCCAATCTGACATACAGTAGGTAGCCTGGGTCTTCCTTCCAATCTGACATACAGTAGGTAGCCTGGGTCTTCCTTCCAATCTGACATACAGTAGGTAGCCTGGGTCTTCCTTCCAATCTGACATACAG
>JACXGK010001843.1:9254-35195 GCA_016801125.1 Novumbra hubbsi
AAACCCACCACCCAAGTACCTCATATAAACCCACCACCCAAGTACCTCATATAAACCCACCACCCAAGTACCTCATATAAACCCACCACCCAAGTACCTCATATAAACCCACCACCCAAGTACCTCATATAAACCCACCACCCAAGTACCTCATATAAACCCACCACCAAGTACCTCACACAAACCCACCATCCAAGTCCTACCATTTCTGATGACGTATTCTATACCAGAGGAATGTTTGTGATAAAAGCTGTCCAGCATTGTCTGCAGCTAAACCAGTGCCTGGTTGACTTAGAGTCTGAAGCCAACTGGCGTAAGTCCATCTCGGGCTTTCATAATTTATAGACACGGTGTGTTGACACATTTGTCAATAGGCATCAATGACGACGTCCGATGCGATTTGTCTCCACCTAGTGGTCATTTCACTCCACCTCTTCTTTCCTTTCTTCCTCTCACCTTTCTTCCTATTATCTGGCAAAATAACTCGTATCTTGCGTTGCTCTACGTGGATATAACTGTGGATACAGTTGTGTCAGCAATATTGCGCGCTAAATCAAAAACGGGGGGAGAATAATTTGCGTTCTTACGGAATTGTTAGCTAATTACACACTGGAATAATTAGTTCGCGCACGGGGGGAACGCGCGGTGCTCACTGGGAGAAGGACCGTCTTTTCGTACGCGGTAAGGACTTCTGTCTCGTACATCTCGTCTGGAGATGCATTGGAGGCTCCGATTACTAGTGCGATCTGCGTTTCTCAAATCGCATGCATAAAATACCACAACGCGCTATTTGGCCTTATGAAATATGTTGCACTCTGACAGATTACTTGTTGTCGGTCAAACAAAACGTTTATATTATTGATTTTTCTTGACGTGGCGGGAAAGATTTTGCCATGACTTTATATCACCCCCTGCTGTCTGTCCTTGTTACAGAATAAGACCTTGCCTATTGAGGACACCACAGACTGCCTGAGTACCATGGCCTGTGTGTGCCGCGTCATGCTGGAGACCCCGTGAGTAAACTTCATCTCCTCCATTCACCCATCTTTCCTGTCTCGGCCTTTTCCCACTGTCTTTCTCGCCGTGTGAGCACCTCTGCTCTGTCACTGTTCCCTCTTCGTGATTCTTCTCCGTTTTTCTCTCTTCCTTCCCTCAGTCACTCTTAATTTAATTGAATGAGCGTCATTGGCATGCTAGGTAATTATCATAAAAGTGATTATCTAATAACAATCTATTTCTTTACGTCCCCCTCTCTCCCTGACCCCCACCTCCACCCCTCTACCCCACCTCATTCCCTCCACCCCTCTCTCCCTAACCCCCACCTCCACCCCTCTACCCCACTTCATTCCCTCCACCCCTCTCTCTCTAACCCCCACCACCTCCACCCCTCTACCCCACCTCATTCCCTCCACCCCTCTCTCCCTAACCCCCACCACCTCCACCCCTCTACCCCACCTCATTCCCTCCACCCCTCTCTCCTCCGTAGTGAGTACAGGTGTCGGTTCACCAACACAGACACCATGTTGTTCTGCATGAGGGTGATGGTGGGAGTCATTATCCTGTACGATCACGTCCACCCTGTGGGGGCCTTCGCCAAGACCTCCAAGATAGACGTAAGACACACACACACACACAAACACGTCACGGTGACAACTGCAACACTGTCAAATGGACACTCACACACACACGCCACGGAGACAACTGCAACACTGTCAAATGGACACTCACACACACATATTATTATTGTTGTATTCATATGCTGTGTATCTAAGCACCCATGACCTTTTCTGTATGTAAGAGTCTCTAACCCCCTCTTCCTGGATCAGAGAGTGGTGACCTTTCTTTAAAGCTTGCTCTGTGTGTGTGTGTGTGTGAACAGATGAAGGGATGCATCAAGGTGTTAAAAGATCAGCCGTCAAACAGCGTGGAAGGACTACTGAACGCACTGAGGTTAGTAGGGATGAATTATGTGTGTGTGTGTGTGTGTGTGTGGGGGGGGGGTACAGAGCCCATCTCATATCTTTTAATACTTCTACTCAACCATACTCCTATCCTCTTCTCCGCACCTCCAGGTACACGACCAGACACCTCAACGACGACAGCACCTCCAAACAAATCAGGGCTCTGCTCCAATGAGAAGAGGTGGAGCATAGAGAGGAAGAGGAAGTAGTGAACGAGGGAGAACAGAGTGGCTGAATCCTGTTAGTTTACAAGAATGGGTCTCATAAAAGACCAGACAACAGACGACCAGAGGAATAGGAGAACGTATCTATATATATATATATATATATCTATATATATATATATATATCTGTGTCAGCCATTCATTACCATGTCTCTCATTTTGTAAAAAAAAAAAAAAAAGAGGAAAAATAAGAAAAACGAATAAGGAAAGATAAACTATAGAGTTATATTAAAGAGCAACAAAGAGATAGAAAGAGATTCACCGGAGGAAGAGGGACGGGAGATAATAAAGATATTTATTTGAAAAGTCTATGGTCAGAAAAAAATAAAAAATTAAACTGACAATAGAACACACGAGATAGGTTCATTTTCCGTACAACGTTGTTCTGAAGGATATTTTTGCACTCACGTAGAAAAGAAACAACATACTGACCCTCTATCTCCACAGGGAGCCGGCTTCGTTCACTGTAAAGAATAGACTAGTCTGTAGGGAGCGGCCTCAAAATCTTTTATTTCCTTGGAGTCCTTTTTGACTCTCCCGTGTCTTAAAGGACCTGGCTGGTGTTGACATGACAAGGAAAACTATTCTTAGGGTGGAGTTTCAGACAAACGGCTAATTCCAATCCTACCGGCCAGTGCCAGATTTGAGTGGGAGGCATTCGGGCTTTCGGGAGGATCAATTCACATGACAATAAGAACTGAGCACAATAGGCTCTTCAACATGAGCCGTGTGTGGAGTTAATGGGATCCACCGGTTTGGGATGGGCCCGCTCTGGATTAGGCACAGTCACGGCATTGAAGGGTTCATTTCAATACTCTAAATTGGCTTCCTACCCTCGTCTCCCCTCAAACTGCACTGATCAGAAAGAATCCCACAGATCGAAAACAACATGATGAATACACACTGGAAATCAGATCTCACTCAACTTTTCCCTCATTGGAGTGTTACACTTGATTTGAAGTCGTTTAGCAGACACTCTTCTCCAGAGGAAATGTACATTAGTGAGTGCATACCTTACTCACACTGGCCAAGCGAGGGAATTAAACATTTGACCCGTTTCTTGTAATCGTCAGAAGCCAATGAAGTTACACAACGCAAGGCAGGTGAAGGAAAGGAGACAAGGAGTCTAAGACAACAGAGTCACATTAGAGTATTGAGATGCACCCAGAGACTCAACATTGATTTGAACGCCTCTTTAACTCTTCTTCGATCCAAATCTTTCTAGAACCCTGTGCATTCCTCACCCATAAGCCCCTCCCACTAACTGCGCCATTCCTCAGCTCCACCTCCCTGTTGACTCAACACCCGACCCCACCTTTCCTTTGGCGCTACCATACAGCAGCACGCCCATAGCACATTGAGTTTTGAAGAATTCGGCAATGCAGACCTTTTCTTTACGGTGCTAAAACAACAAAACAAGTGGATAAAAGAGGTTCAACTTTTACACCTGGTGCCAAAGCTGTTGCATGGTCAACAGGTGAGATGGGTTGGGGTTCAGGGGATACTGGTGGCTTGCCTTGTTACACTGCTTGACATCAATCTTAGGGGGCCAAAAAAGCTCTAGGACATAGACAACTGGTCATCTGTATGGCACATGCTGTACATTGTGACATAAAATAGTTGACGGTCATTTTCACTGGGTCATCTTGGATGTTTTGGGAATCTTTTATTGTAACTTAAGGAAAAGGCGGGAGACTAACCTATCAGGGAGGGGCAAAGGCAGAACACACACAAATGAAGAAGTACACGAACACACAAACAAATATACACACACACACACACAAACATTCATACGCAAAGGCAGAGTCAGCGGTTCACTCAGAGAGTCAGGATGTAAATAAGCAAGTAAACTAAGGTGTTTCTCGTCAGGCACCCACAAAGCCAGCTCGGGTCCTCGAGGATAAAATACGCAAACAAACAAATGTGCTTATGATCCACTAGAGGTGTCTTCTTTTAGTATGAGGCAAAATAAGAAAATTAGATAATTGATTAAGTGGGTATTTAAAAAATACTAATGAAAATACATTTTAAAAAATTTAAAGGAGGTTTGAAAAGCAGTGCTGTACTTTGGATGTCTAATAGTCTTAATTACTTAATTTGATCTTATAATATATTTTATATACAGGGATATGTGGAACACACATATTCTGTATAAATATATAGATGGCATGTTGTAAAAGTTCTGACAAAAATGTGTACATAAAGGTGTTTTTATTCATTTTTAATTGTTCAGTGAAGCTGAAATTGGGTCTGTGTTGTCTCTCTCAGAAATCCTATTGTCTTTTGGGCCATTGGACTTTCCGTAGTCATAGGTTTTCAGAAATTCCAAACTCATCATAGCAAATGAAATGGCTGGAGGGGCGGGATTACTGTCCATTTGCTTGTTATTTTGTACATTTTGTGCAACAATAAACTTGTCATTTATTACATTCAATCAATGATATGTGGTAATTGTTCCAAATATGGACCAAAAAAACTGAATTAATTATCGTTTTTTAGAATACATTTTAGGAACCGACCTGGCTGTCTTTTAAGCCGGGTATTGAGGTCTACAGTATCTGCAAACCAATGTTTAAATGTAGCTTGTTCATAATATGTTCTACTAGCCCTGTCTGTACTGTCTGTAGGTGGAGTAATGACTGATGAGTGACTCCACCCAACACTAGCTAGTCACATACACTCCTGTGAAGAATCTCATCAAAGCGGATATACAGCAGAGGACAGGTACTACAACCATGTTTCTTTGACATAAATTACAAATCAGATATTATATTTATTTATTTAATGGTAGTTTTACCAGATAAGAACTTCTCCGTCTGTGGAAATTCTTATTTTAAATTTTCTGACCAAATATAATCAAAAGCTTTATAGCCTCAATTCATTTCTCGATCTGCATCATTTACAAAAAATCTAAACAAATTTTCTTTTTGTGGGTTTTGCCAATGATCAACACAAAACGTTTGTCAAGGGGGCATATAAAATCAGCAAATTGTTGTGAATAAATAACAAATATAGAACAGAGGCAGAAATCAACATCAACAAGCTACCAACCAAAATATTGAATACATTCTGTAAATATTTACACAATTATTTTCTGTTTTTCTTATTTCAAATTAATTTAGAACCAGATCTTTTGATTTAATTGCTCCTGTTATATCCAAATATAATGTGGAAAAGGGGGAACTTTGGAGAGGCACTGTAGATCAAATCAAAGTACATCTAGTAACAAGTAATGTGGTATATTGCTGCTCAATTTACAAATACATTCTGTGACCTCATCAATCTAGGCTAGCAGCCACTGCCTGGAAGGAGGTTACTGTGGTAACGGCTGACTAGAATCTCACTGTCTTGTAGTTATTTGCTGTGATTTAAGGACAAAAGAATAATTGTTTGAGTAGTTTAAATACAACCAACACATCATCTTTAAGCACACATGTAATATTTTATATTACTATTAACTTCTTCCCAGTGGTTTTTGATCAGCCAATCTGCAGTTGCATTTACCCACCAGAAGAGGGAGACAGAGGATCAGACTTGAGACCATGTATTGATACTATATAAAATGTATATATTTATTGCCTATGGATGTAGAATGGCATTTAAATTGACACACATTCATGCAAAGAAATTAACATGAAACATTTAGAGTCTAATACGTTTTTTAGTAAATCCTAATCAGTATTTTAGACTGTTGTTGTCTGGCATTTCTTGCACACGAGTTATATTCTGTCTGGGAAGAGCATTGTTGGGAATTTTACAATGCTGATAAGCAAACTGTGGTTGTGTGAACTTAGAAATACAATTACAACAAACAGCTTAAAGACTGGCATCTTATCTAGCACTAAGTCCCTCACAGACAATTGAATGCAATTGTTTACAACTGACATCAACCCACCCATAAATTCCATCCTGGTTATATATTCTAACACAGTTCTCCCCAGAAGGGTCGTCTCTTTTTCCATTATTAGGCTCCAATACTTCTCCTCCCCAATTGATCCAGAAACTGTTGTGTAAAGGAAAAGAAATACATGGTACTGCATTAGCAGACAAATATACAGTTCCTTACTGTCAAACACACAGTAAATTGTTTAATGCAATTTAATGTATGGAAGTTATGGAGTTTGGGCCGTACTTTACTGCATTTTGCATTACATACAAAGGAAAAAAGTGACAAAGCATACTGTAGAATTTGATTAGAGGTGTGGTTTAGTGGAGGTGTGGCATTTACTTTGTTATTTATTAGTCACCATGTGTGGAACCATTTGACTAATTCTATGGTAGAGCTCAATTCTATGGTAAAGCTCAATTCTATGGTAGAGCTCAATTCTATGGTAGAGCTCAACTCTAGAAGGACACATGTTAAGGCACAAACAGCAAGGAACTTAGAATTCCTCATGTTTAGTACTAAAAGAAGAATCCAGTGTATTAGACATCATTACTTATTAAGTCCCTTTCTAGAGAATAACTCAGCATCTGGCCCCAAAGTACATGATTCAACCAGAAAAAGTCTCACAAGAAATGACCATCTTAATTTTTGCACTGTAATTACACTGCTAACATTGGTGCTTTTAGATTGGCCAAAAGATCAGATCTCAACAAAAATGAAGCAATGTGGAACCAAATGTGGAACCAAATTCAAAAGAAGGTTATGGCAAGTTTGGGGTCACTAACCTTGTTTTCCATGAAAACATACATTAAATTAGTTTGAATAGGAAATGATGTAAAGTTAATAATCAGCACAACAGTTCTTTAGTTGTGCTAACATGATTGCAAATATGTTTTTTTAATGATCACATTGCCTTTTAAAATTATAAACCTGGATTAGCAAACACAACGTGTCATTGGAACACAGGACTGATGGTAGCTGATAATGGGCCTCTGTACATCTATGCAGAAATTCCATGAAAATTCAGCGTTTCCAGCTACAAGTTATTTAAAACATCAACAATGTCTACAGTGTACTGCTGATCAATTTTATGTTATTTGCTTTTTGAAATAATCTGCTCTTCTTTCGAATACAAGGGGCATTTCTTAGTGACCCCAAACATTTGAATGGTTGTGTAATAATAATACACAAGAATGAACACACCCCGATTGGTTAGCCAGCGCTGGTTAAAGTTAGCTTAAGTTAAAACTGCATTGAATCGACCACTAGAGGATGTCTTGGCCCATTACATCATAGGATGAGATGACATTCAACATCTGGTTGTAAAGTAATTTACTTAGTTACTTACGTCCCTTCAGTTTGACTCAGAGGTTTGTTGTCCACCCAGAGCCATCGTCCTTCAGTCTCCAAATCATTCAGTCCAATCCACAAAGGTACTTTCGCTGACCTAAAAAATGTCTGGGAAAGTCAGAGTTTAAAACATATTTGTTGTGGAAACAAGTTGGGTTTTACATGTCAGACCCAGTCTCTCATGTTGTCACTTCCGACTCTTTCCTCTTGCTCACCTGTTCCTCTTGGCTGTTGACGATGACCAGATGACCTCCCATTGAGACACATCGATCCCGACTCTGAGTCCAGTTCATCTTATCAGTAGAGAAGAAGTAGCATTTCCCCCCATGAGACACCCAGCCCTCAGCACAGGATCTACAGAATTTGACTAAGCAATCAAAAAAAGGACATTGTTTGTTATACATTGCTCAGGTCTACCTTGACATTGGAAGCATTAAAAGCTTAGAATTACAGTGAATCTAGGTCTAAACTAATGTGTTCCATTCAGGGTTTGTATTCTGGGTTTTTCTTAGGCAAGGGTAGTACCCCAAACCCTGTTCCACTGGAGGCTCTCTGATGTATATAATAAAATCATAATTGATATCACACTTAAGAAATACTATATTATCCTATATATAATACTATATTTACTTGAGCAGCGAATGAGTTAGTGTTAAAGCAGCCTTGTCATCCACATCTACTTGAGCAGCGAATATACGCTAAAATGTGCTCCCTTATAGTAACCAACATATACCAGCAATACGTATATTCTTCCCATATTAACAGGACACAAATAATAGTGTGTTGCATTATCCTCGGCCAGTTGATGACTATTAAACATTTAATTGAATGTAAGTGCATCTAAAGTTTCTTTTACTTTCTTAAATATTTCTTGTTTAAGCTAAGTTCTTCCTTATCCTCAGTTGACATCCAGTCACACACCTATTATATAATTTATCTAAATACATTGGTTTGAATCAAAACCTTTTCTAGTTTGTATTATATTGCCTAAATATTAACTCTTTGCGATCACTCCTTCACAAGAACGGTGACGTACGTGCCTGTTACGATGGACCAACGAGTGTTCGGTAACGACCGATGTTACAGTATGTGCCACTTAAGAAAAACATTATTTGCCAAAACATAATTTTTTCTAAATAACCATATATACAGTTTTATCTGCAGGAAAACCACTAACATTGATGATTAGCATATTTATACATAATTCTAACAATAACATTGTTGACAATGACAGTGATTGTTCTAACTGACCGGTGATGTTGGTTGACGCTGTAGCTACCAGATGACTGTCCTGTGTTAGCAGCCCAGAATCCGTTTGGTTGCTCTTACTGACATCTAATTAAAGAAGATCACACACAAATATCTATATACATTTTATCCATGTCCAAACTATTTCGGTGTGTTAACAAATACATAAGCAAAGAATATACATATTAAACCCAGACCAAACAGAATGCAGATCAACTCACAGAGGCTTGCCACAACTCCCAGAGCGCAGAGCGCACAGAGCAGGCTGAGGCCGAGGACGGCCAACAGGACCTGGATTCCTCTGGAGGGAGACGCTGCAACCCCAGCATGAGAAGAGGAGCCTGGGTCTCCTAGAACCCCAGCATGAGAAGAGGAGCCTGGGTCTCCTAGAACCAAAAGAAGGGCTTTTTAACCCCTCAGAACCAGGAGAAAGGTTGATGCCTGAGATCCCACTTAGTCCGTGGCTGACATTGCAACGGATTGTCAGAATGCCGAAAAAGCCCAATCTTTCATGGAGTTTCACTGTAAACTACATTCACTGAACTCTGTAAGCTTTGAATTGAGAAACCCAAATCGAATAGTGATCCCAGCGGACTGCTAGAATCGACATTGTACCTGGAGGGGCTGCTATGCGACCAGTCATGGGCCAAAGACATGTTCCTTCCCAGTAACCGATAGGCTACATCATGGACAACACGGTGACAAAACCACTGTAGCGGGCATCTTAAAGCAGAGTGGTAATGGAGAATGATAATAGCTGCACTGACTGAAATTGTTCATATTACTAAATATGATTTTGTTTAAAAATAACTTATTTTTTTAAGATTTGAAAGATCTTTTCTGTAAATGTGAATTGATTAACTTTCCTATGCATTACTGGTGAAAATCTTAGTTTGAATAATATATCAGTATCCTATGAAGAAAAGTCTCACCTATTTTGGAATTTCTTTTGTTTCCCCTCGTTGTTTGAGAGAGTTTGAAATCAGTATTTTCATAAATTTGGTAGTCCATCATATTCTGGTAAACTCAAATGCAGTATTGCTATGTAAATAATCTAACAGCGGAATGCTTAATTTGAGGAAGCTACTATGAGGTAAAAAAAGTGTCTAAGCAAACCTCAACAGGAAATGTCAGTATCTTAGTATGGCAAAGGTTGGCCCCAATATTTGACTGCAGGATTAAAATTCTGGTTTCCTAATAAACGAGCAGGCTTTGAAAGCTTTAAATAAACTGGATTTCATAAAATTGGGAAAAAGCAACTTGACCGTATCATGCAGGCACCTCAGATGTTTCACTCTGAGAACCTTCCACACATCCCAGACGTTCTCGATTAGATCGAGGGTGGACTGTGGACAGCAATGCTGTTGCCTGCTGTGGCATTCAAATAATGCCACATGAAACATTCCCACACCATTACCCCACACGATTACCCCACCACGAACATCAGCCAGTTTTCACACCCGGCCGGAATCATGGACTCATACTGTTCATACACAATTCTAACCATACCGTTTACTTACATCGCTGCAGGAATCAAGATTTGTCAGCCCAGGCCTCAGTTTCGGTTGATACACCACTGTGAAAAATCATCGATTGTTAGATAGATAGCTGTACAAAATTAGATTGGATTGTGGGTTTGAGAGTGTATGTGTATGTTAGTGCATTTTTAGTCATCACATTTGTGATTGTCATGACAATGTTGCCCAGTCGTTGCTAGGGAAGTTGGAGTAGAGAGCCAGAGTGAAGCAAATAGAGTTCTCTCCAGAGCCCATGTGCCATCTACACAGAGCCGGTCTGGCCCTCCATAGGTCTGGGCTCTGGCAGCAAGTGCTGGATTGTTGAGTCGTATCAACGCAGTCTACATTTTCTTTCCGTTTAGCACGTTTTGGGGTGTTATTTGTTGAGTGTCTGGGTATGCTTGTGCAGGAATAAAAAAAAACTGTTAAAGCTGCAAGCAGCTATGTAGGGGTAAAGTGTGTGTGTGTGTTTGTGTGTGTGTGTGTATGACTCTGGTGACTAATGTCAGTGTGTAGACAACTTCAAGGTCAACTTCACTTTCATATAGTCCAAGATGGCAGAATTTCTAAACAACCAAAATTCCAAAGTTGTTCACCATCTGGCCATGCATCACCAGATACAAGTTGTAGTTTCTGAGATGATAAGAGAGGAGTCCACATCCTTGCAAACCACTGTCTAACCATGTCTAACCTTGTCTAACCATGGTCCCCTTGCTTCCTGTTTTCACAACTACCACATACAAACATTGCAGCCCTTCTCAGCCTCAGAACTTAACACCAAAAGATCTGCCTCACCAGTGTCCCAACAGAATATGTCCAGAACAGTAACCACACCACAACCATTGTGGTGTCCTGCTGAGGTGAGGTGTGTCTACCAGTCCTGCAGTCCTTACCCAATGCTTTTTGGATATGTATGTGGATGGTACATAAAACTGAGGTTGTCTTAAAATGTGCGCTTTGTCCAAAATACGGTTCACAGTAGGGGCGTGACGTTGAGAATTTCTTGCTATTGTTAATATTTTACTGGCAAAAAAAATCCAAATTTCCAGTTATATCCCTATTAATAACGATAAATAACAATCCCAATAGAAAAAAATAATATTATATTATGTTTGTCTTGTCACTTACTGTATGAACGTGTTAAGAATTACAATATAAAAAACATATACACTGATTCGAAAATAAAAAAAGAGTTAAGTACTTCCCGTTATTTCTATTTTACAGTTAGTACGTTTTATCTGCATGCATCTTTCTTCTAGGATTAATATAATTGGTTTGTTTAAGCTCATATCAAGGGGAGTGGTATGGTCTACTGTTGTTAAAGAATTGGAAAACTAGTTTATTCATTATATCATTCTCCATCGCAATGAATAGCCTAAAACACTGTTGAAATGCATGTCAACTTCAGTGACCTGCCAGAAAAGGTTAAAACTATTTAGCGGACGTAACGCAGCCTTTTTATATTTCAGACATATTTCCATCTGATATCCTAATTATCCGACACAATTAAGATCGGATTATACGGGCATTGGGATCAGATATGGTCGACTTTGCATACCAGTCGGATAGGTTATTGATTTTGAAACAAATCAGACGGATATTTGGGGGTCGGATAAGAATGACACGGATAGTTATGCTGGGATATACATTTCATGATCCCACATAGACCTCGGCCTTGGGACACATTCTTGGACAGAGAAGCACGTTCAAGTTGTTCAAAGACGTTTTTTCAGACCGATATTATGCTGATGTGAATAATGTTTAAATTCATAATTCAATACTGCCTTCTTGCAATGGAAAGCTTGGGTAATGTTTTTTTGTGAAAATCTATACAATACAAACCCAACTCATTAAATAATTGAATTAAGAACCGCAAGGTCTTTACCGCCAGATGGGAACAAATCCCCCAGTGAAACACCCGCGGTCTCATGCGGAGAATTTCCCAGACGTTGTCGGGCGTGCCTACAGAAACTTCAACTTTAAATTGCCCCCGATCGATTTGTGATTTTAGTTTCAATTGAGCCGTTGTTGCTCATTTTGTTCCAAACAAATTACACAATGTACAGTAAGGATTTTGGTCTTTAATACATTTTCTTCATTGAGACACGATATGTGATTGAAGTGTTCCCCTAATTTCTTTGAGCATTGTATTTATTAGCTCGGTTAGGAAGTAAGCATGCTGTAGTGTATTTTAATTCCATTAAAACAGCGCCACTCTGCGCCAAACATAGATCAACCCACTATGGCAACGCATACAAAAATCCCTCGACTTCTGTAAATGAATGGAAAATAAATATCTCCATGATTTCGTTTTTGGTTCATTGTTTTTTTTTTAAGAAACTCTACAACCCCAACCCCCCCCCCCCCCCCCCCCCCCCCCCCCCCCCCCCCCCCCACCCCACCCACAAGTAATCCACAAACCAACAGGTCATATAGTATATACAGACTATTTGCAGATACTCTGTACAACACAAAAACATACATCACTTATCCATCTCTCCATCCACCCACCCATCCCTCCATCAACCACTTCTCTCTATCCAATTCCTCCCTCCATCTTATCTTCTCCATCACCCCTCTCCTTTAATCCATCCCTCACTTGTCAGACTTATTAACCTCTGATACATAATACAAATATATTGTGTAGAAGGTGTTACCACTCGAGTGCTTAAAACATCTCTATCTGCTCAGGCTGTTGAAAGGTGGAGTCATTCTCCACCTCCAGGGAGGGTCTTTGTCTGCCACTCTCCCTGAGCCCTCCACCCCCCCCTCCCAGTGTCCGGGTTGGGTCTGGGTGCGATGGGTCCCTCTGAACCCCTCCGGCCGTGGGTGGGGACTCACCAGGGGAGCAGACCCCCACGGGAGTGGTCACACCCCCCTCTCCGGTTGTGGTTGCTGGGTAACGGACACGGGCAGACATAGCCCTCATCCTCACCTTCAGCTCCACCTCTCTGAGCTGAGGGGAATGAAACAAAATGGAGTCTGAACCATGAATAAAACAGCACATGGGGGCCAGTCTCCCAGGCATAGATTAAGTCTGGATTAAGTCTTGTCAGTCTTAAGCAGACATTGTACAGAACTGGCCCCTCGCTGCTCAAAACAAATGAGGTTGCCTTCTGCCGAACGCAGCCATTTAACCCTTTATTTAGCACACCAGAAAGGTATTTAGTGACTCGTAGGTCACTTATCTAATACTCCACACCTGGCGCCTCCCCTCTGCCTGTCTCATTCTCTCCTCGATGTCATCCTTGGTGACCGGCTCGTTCCTCCTGTCCTTCAGGGACTTCAGGCGGAGAGGCCTACGTTTGGGCGTCTCGTCGCCATCAATCTGACCAAACACACACACACACACACACACACACACAGCAATTCATTCATTAGAGTCAACATAAACGTTGTCGGAGCCTGCTAGTCACAAACACTTACCTAGTGTCCTTAGAGTGGGCGGAACCCAAACATCGGTTTCATTTTAAAACACGACATATGACCTCCTACTGGAGATCGTGAAACTCATTACGAAGGAGAGTGGGAAGTCAAGCTGGACCACCGACCGGTGCCACAAACGAGGCGTGAGACTCTGGCCTGGGTCAGACATACCCACCAGGATGTTGTAGGCCTCTCCACTGAGGCGCTCCCTGGGAACGGTTGTGATGAGGCCTTGGCTCAGTAGCTCCTCCAGGATCTCACTGGACTTGTACCTTCCGGTCGCCTGGGTCAGGCGAGGTCTGTGGGCTTTGAGTAGCACATGGGAGCCAATGTGACGCGTCGCACGAACACTGGCCCACAATCAAGCACGCGGCATGAGCAGGAACCCACCTGCCAGCGGTGGAAGTTCCCTCGCAAGTGTCCCAGGTAAGATTGAGGGCTCTTCAGTTTCCAGGGCAACTCCGCTATCTGTGGTGAACTTTGACACGGCTGAGTCTCCCCGATATCCCAGCTTACTTTCTGTGTCATCCTGTTGACAGGAATTATTGAACTTGTTTTAAATATTATATTATAGAACAAACCTGGCAAATAGTTTACCGGACCTGTTGTAAAGAAGTGGTTGGGTTTTCCCTGTTGAAAAAGAAAATACAGAGGAGAAAGGAACAGACGTTCATAAACAAAAGAGAAAACGCAGACATAACAAAAAAGAAAGATATTTGCCTGACCCCCGGAAAGGGGGAGGTGTCTTCTGGTTTGGAAACGTCACCATTACTTCCACATTAATAATTACTGCATGAAAGTTGTTTTTGTAAAAAGTTGCCAAGGACTAAATAAGTATAAATATTTATAGCAGTTCAATTAGGGTTAAAAAAAACAGCATAATGCGCTACGAATAAGTTGTAGCAATTTAGTGCTATTCTCGTAACCTACAATTACCTATAAATGGCCAGTTGTAAAAGCATATACAACAATAGTATTGTTCATTAAATAATTACAACTACAATTTTATTGGAGGGAATTGGGAACAGAAAATAGGAACTTCACGCAGCCTCTTCTACCTCTCCATTCAACTCACTAGACCTCACGCGCTTGACCACCGTGTTTCTGGAGCCGACGCATCCCATATTTACTTCCGATAACCAGTGGTCTGCTAAGTAGGTTTTCTTTTCGATCTATCGAGGATTTCGCTGGGGGTGGGGGGGTACTGAGACAAAATGAATATCCCTCACGGACGCATTCCTTCACACTATTATGTCGCCAGGGCTTCGGTGCGTTACCATGGCCTGTTGCTACAATAAATATCACCTGTTAAAAGAGGTGACGTCCAGGTCACGCCGGAGGTGTCTGGCTGACGGCGTGTCTGAATGACCGCGAAAAACACCACCTAATACAATGTCCTCCACCTCAACCCGTTTTAAAGACATGTTATGGTTTCTCCAAACCCTGCCCGTAAAACGTATTTCACACAGAAGTGAGGTACAAGCTTTGTCAGCGCAATACTCAGATCTGAAACTCCGCCCCGAGCTATGCGGCGCAACTCATTGCTCAGAAATAAGTGTCTATCTGCGAAGATCCGGGTTGACCCGATCGGTGCAAGCCGTCTGCAGCTCTGACCTATTGGTGATCAGCCTACAGTGAGGGGACCAATCAGGATGTGTACCCAGGGCCAGGCTACAGAAGTTTGGTTGCATGTCTTAAGATTTCCTACAGAGGTGAATTGTAGAGGACAGAACAATACATTTTTCCAGTTCCACCAAATATTTATTTATGGCACTTGCATCGGTGTTAATGGAATCTGGACCAATAATCTTTAATCAATTCCTCATGTTGAAGTGAAGCATTATTGGTAATGACATTTCGGCCAGTGGCCATTGCCAAAGGAACAATACACCGACTCTAAAATAATCAATGTACCGCAGTCATTAAAACTAGCAATACACCTGAAGAACTGAGCAGCAAATTGATGAATCAAGGTGATTAAGTAAACTTACGGACCTCTTTATAATCAAATGTTAAACAACTGAGAACATAACAGTAACACATTTCTTCAGAGTAAACCTTCTGCATAGAGTGATATATCTTTGCATTAAACTTTTACAATGCTGAAAACAAAACGTTGCAGGTTGTTTGGTCACTACCGCAGTTGGAATGAGGCCATTTGTTAGTAAAAATGACAGAAAATAAACTGGCACCAATCAAATTTAATACAACATTGTCAACTTGTTTCAACTCTGTTAATGTAAAGAAATTGGTGGAGCATTCTTGAGGTCAAAACGCTATAGATCTTACATTTGATACTATGTTAATGACTAGATGTTCGTCTAGACTGAAAGCTCCATTTGCAGCTGCAAATAAATCAAGACGATGGTTAAAAATGAAAACAAGTTAAGACACCATTAAAGATAAACCTTTATTCATTATATAAAACACAAAGTATTTAGGATTACTTTTAATGAAGTAGAATAGGTGCTTCATCAAAACTCAAATGGGGAAATTAAAAACCTCTAAATGTCCCATTTCTAGGCGTTTTGTTATCACACACAATCTGAAACAGTGGCTAATATAACGGCCATAACACTTTTTCCTAGTCGCTTAACCCTTCATGCCGTTTATCAGACAGCTCAAACCCTAACACTGTTGTTACACTTGAAAAAGTTAGTCATAACAGTAAACAAAGCACACGCGACAATGTTTACCAGCTGGCGCCCGTCCATTTGACAGACGAGTTCAACGTTGTAGCAATTATCCACGCACGACTACTATAAATATTTTTCCTTCAGACCCCCATACCATACGGACGGAGAATACAAGACGCATTTCCACAATTCCACCCAGACAGTAATAATAACAAAAATGCAGGGAAACAGCCATGACAACAGCAGCAGTGGACCAAACCATTACTTCGACATGTGGAACGATTATTTCAACCTGGGTAGGATCCTACAACTGTGTGATCTCGCGGATCGGAGGGAGACCACTGGTTCCCAGCTGAAAGACTACCTACCAGAGTCAGACATCCGACCGACCGCTTGGCGGCAGCAACAATCGTTTTGCCACGATTCAATCGGGACTGGGAGCCGGGCGAGTAGCATTTCCGACCACACGGCCTCCAGCCCGAGCCCAGGCGATTCGTGCGGCTTCTGCAAACAAAACGGAGAAACCGCAGCGGTCTACCGTAGCCACAAACTGAAATGCAAGGACAAAGTAATTTGCCCGATTTTAAGGAGCTACACTTGTCCGATGTGTGGCGAGACCGGGGACAACGCTCACACGCGCCGCTACTGCCCACGGCAGCAACGCGTGGGGCCGAAACACTGCGGACTAGACCACGCGAGGAAAACCAACCTGTAAATATTTACGAAACAAGTGTGTGTGTGTGTGTGTATGTGTATCGGTTCTTGTTCAGTTAATCATTTTGATACAAAGCGGCCAATAAACCTTTGTCATGTTCTGTTGTCAAAAACAATAAAGCCATTTTAGAATTAAAAAAAACTAAGCAGCTGGGCACATTTACTTTTTCAGGGGTTTCGAAGTCAAGTGTATTTTTCCTTATAAAACATCCACAAATGTTTTCAAAGAATGACCTGCAAATTATTACGTTTTATAGTTTTAATGATGGTAATTACCCATGGTTTTTAATGTTTCACTCAACCAGTAATAATCATGGCATTAAAATAAAATTGACTTCCTTACTATCCAAAGTCACCCTGGTCCATTTAAACAAGCAATAGAAAAATATATACTTAACACTTTGTACAATACTGGTTTTGGTCCAAAAAAAGTGGATCAGAAAAGCCAATATACCTTTAGTCTTCAAAAGGTTCCCCAATTTGCATTTAAGTTTATTTTAAATGGATTTCAGGCAACTTTGAATATAGGGATATACATAATAAATTCTAATGGCAAAACGCTGAATGCAGAATTTGTTTAACACACAAGTTCAACTTCACAGGTTAAAAAAAAGAAAAGAAAAACGAATATTTACAGATTTTATAATAATATTGAAAGGCCAATCAAGAGAGGCAAGGAGGGTCATGGGAAAGTATGAGTCAGAATGAAGGGAAGAAACGGACAAGAGAATAATAAAGGAGGAGCATGACACTAAAAAATGAAGTAAAACAGGTGAACAGATTTACAGAGTCCTACAGAGGAGCTTTCAGATTGAACATCCCCAAAAGAAAAGGGGACCCCCCCCCCCCCCTCGCACAAACACCCTCCATTTAAACACATTCATATGCTTCTCACCTAAGACTTTTGAGCCACACACACGAAACAAACACACCTCAAACTTGTACACAGAAAAAGAACCAGGCTTCGTTCAGCACAGAAACCCCCCCCCCCCTGTACATACAGCAATGTCTGCGTCCCAACTGGCGGCCTATCCCTACCCCGGGCTGTGCACTAGTCTGAAGTCACGGGTTAAAACAAAGTGCACTAACATTAGAGAACGGGGCACCATTTGGGACACGCCCCACACATCAGCCTCGACATGAACTTAAGTGGGTCCCAACCTCATCACCAGTACCGATCAACGCAGGAATATTGAGCTTTTCCTTTTGTTACACAATCAACTTTCAAATTTCAGTTTTTGCCTCTGTGGATTACCTTAAGAAAAGTCATGCTTCGGTTCTAGCTGACGTTTGCAGGTGTCTAAAATATATATATATAGATATATATCTTTCCTGTTTGTTAAGCAGACCATTCCCACTTGATTGAGTTGTAGCCGTCACATTTTTATTTCACTTTCAATAATAAAAAGAAGTGTTTTTACACCAGTCCTGTAGGGTCACCCAGCTCCTGGGTCAGCCAACGCCCGACTGGTGCCCCGACCCCAGCGCCGCACCGACAGACCCCTCCAGTAGGGGGGGCTTCACCGGCAACATCCTTCTTCACATGTCAAACACATCGCTATCCAGAGACGCAGTCCCGCCTGACTACAACGGTCAAGTCCAGTCCCCACGTCGGTCCGTTACTTCTTCCGCCGGACGGCGGTCTTGATCTTACGCCCGGCGATGGAGTGCGGTCCAGACGGAGCCGCGGTGGAGTTGGTGGTCTTCGCCGACCTGCCAACAACACAGACATTCCTCAAACCGAGCGCACAGACATGACAACCGAACGACCGCGGAGCTTTGCGCTGAACAACACCACGTCCCGGTATCGTAACCGTACGGTGCCTTGAAGCGCGTCCGGAGACGGTTTTCCTTCCGGTAATTTCCTACAAAAAGAGGGAAGGTCCATTATTCAGACACGGCCGCTGCGAGGACTCACCCGATATTAAAGGCAGGGGGAGCGGCGAAGTTGAACCCCCCGCCAGGGGCCCCGGTCTGAGGGGCCATGGAGGAGGTGATGGAGGGCAGGGCAGGAGAACCTCCCGGCGCCCCTCCGAAAGCGAACACCCCGGTGCTGCCGGCGGAGGCGCTGAACACACTGGCTCCACCGAACTGGAAGCCGGCACCTAGAGAGACCACGGACATCAGGCTTCGAGCGGAACGGCACGGGCCGGAGCCTCACCACGACCCCGTGCGGGGGAACCCACCTGGCGCCGAGGGGGCGGACGAGCCGAAGGACGGCGTGGAGTTGGCCTGCTGGCCGAACACCGCCGTGGAGAAGGGAGAGGGCGCGGGGGAGCCGAACGCCGGCACGACGGGCTGGGACGCCCCCTGGCCGAAGGCGGGAGCCTGTCCGGGGCCGAACCCGGCGGAGGAGGCGGGGCTGAACACGAACAGGGAGGGAGCCGCGGAGGCAGCCGCAGGAGCTGAACGGGAGCGGTGGAGAGAAGAGGAGGTGGTGAGCGGCAGCGACAGATCACAAGCATCTCGGCCACAACGTTCACACGGTCCAGAGGAGGCGCCAACCTGCAGACGAAGCAGCGGTGGACGCAGGCGCTCCGAACGGGAAGGAGGCGTTGTTGGTTCCCGACCCAAACTGGAAGGGCTGAGCCGGGGCGGCGCCGGGGGGGGGCGTGCCCACTGGGCCGTCCGGGCTCTGCCCAAACAAGAAGGCCTTGGTGGGGGCGGCGTCGCCCGAGGAACCCTGCCCGAAGAGGAAGGTGCCGGGGGCGGGGGAGCTGCTGCCGGGGGCTCCGAACAGGCTGGGCGCGGTGGAGGAAGCAGGAGGCGCGGTGCCGGCCAAGAAACCGAACGCTGGCTTAGAGGACGCGGCGTCTGGAAAACAGGACAGGCTTGAGTGAAGCCGCTGCCACAGGGGTCACATTAAGGACCGAACACCAACTGTTTGTGGACTAGGGACAAATTTAAGAACACGGCTGAACGGTGAACTCATCCTGACCTGCAGGGCTCTGCCCGAAGCTGAACGAGGGCTTCGGGGCTTCGGCAGCAGGGGCCTCGCTCTTCTCGGCAGGTTTCCCAAAGGCGAAGGCGGGAGCTTTGGGTTGATCTTTAGGGGGGTCTAGTTTGCTGAAGGAGAACCCCATAGAAGGCCCAGAGGCCTCCGGCTCTTTACTGGCTGCAGTGAACAGGAACCCTGTCCCCACGGAGCTGCTCTTCTCCCCGGGCTTCCCGAAGGTAAAAGGAGCGGCCGGCTTGGCCTGGCCTTTCTCGGGGGTTTCCCCGAACACGCCTCCTGGCGGGGCGAGGGCAGGGGGCGCGGACTCTGACGGCTTCCCAAACGAGGGAGGCGCTGCGGTCTTCGGATCTGAAGAAGCTCCGGCGTGGTTCTCCGTGGAGGCCGAGAGGCTGAACGTGGAGGAGGTGGAATTAGCGCACGCCGTTTTCTCCTCCGGCTTTGACAGTCCAAAGGAGAAGCCTGCCTCCGAGGGCTTGGCGTCCGCGCTGGCAGAGCCGAAGCCAAGTCCGCCAGCGAGGCCGAATTTGAACCCGCCCCCCATGCTTGGAGCGTCTGCCTTCTCCCCAGGAGACGGAGCGGCGGAAGCTCCGAATTTGAAGCCCTCCGTGGAGCTGCCAAATTTAAAGCCTGCGGAGCTGTCGTTGTCTGTGGAGGTGGAGTCTGAGGAGGCAGCCACGCCAAACGTGAAGCTGCCTGAGGAGGAGGACTCCAACAGGGTACCGCCAAATTTGAAGCCCACACCGCCTGACGTTGCGTCTGACGTTGCCCCTGTGCCGAACTTAAATCCCACTGAGTCAGCAGAGGACTGGATACCAAACGAAACGGAACCAAACGCTGAAATAAGAAACAGATCAATTTGTTTCCTGATACAAACACTTACATGAACGGAAGGGAAATTGTTTTGGGGTGAAATCTAAAAGCAGCAGGAAATACAAGACCACAGGACCACCATGGAACTCATGTTTTAGCAAGTGTGTGTGTGTGTGATCTCAAAAAAGAATATCAAAGCTTTGACAGTTCAAAGGAAGAAGGCTGGCCAGTACCTTTGGTCTGAACCTTAGCCCCGGGCTTAGCCGATCGGCAGGCCACACACTGCTGGTCCGATCCTTGGTTCTGAACGGAGCACACCTCACAGTCCCACGCTCCCGGGGGTTTCTTGAACTTCTCCCCAAAGCCCAGAACAGCCGTGGTGCTGGCAGAGGGGGCTAGAGACAGGGGGGGGCCAGCTGCACCTGTTATTTAAATTACAACGAGGGATCAGGGACTACAAATAACTGAATAAGTGTCTTCAACCTGAAGGGAAACAAAGGAACTGAAACTAAAAAGAATTGATTCTGGAACAGAAGAATCTCCTAAAAGGCATGAGAAACGAGAAGTCCATTGTCCGTTGCACCAGTGTAGACCCACCTCTGTATCTAGTAATCCAGTTCATCATCAGTTCATATGACTACATTATTCTATTTTTACAGGTCAAGCAAGCGGATCATGAGTCAGTTCCATAGCAACGCATTTAAAAGGGGTAATCCCACATTCAATACCAACTTGAACCCATCACATCTAAACCAGCTTTACTTTCCATTTTAGGCTAATCAGCTTGCAGAACCCGTAAACAGATTCAGTGATTGTTTTCACGTAGTAAAGTTAAGATTTTAGATTTTGCTGTTCAAATTTGTCATTTATGGAATGAGAATAGAGTTTGTGATGCCAGTTACTGGTCAGTAAATTAATGTTCATTACATAAATGACATCTGACCAGGGCCGAAACCAATGTTATTGCAGTCGTACTATTCTCCTAAATAACAATCCAAAACATCAAAGTAATCTTTCCATAAGAACTTAATGGGAAAACACACTAATGCCTTAAAAAAAAACCTGGAACAAAAAGAAATGATCAAATACCTTCTGGGGTTCAAACTGGTTTAGTTGTTAGTTTCACAGGTCAGAGGATAAAAAAAAAAAACATGAAATAAACTGTGGTTCTGTTCAAACCCGATGAAGTTCCAACCCCAAATAAAAAAAACACCTTTGACGATCTTACACAACGTGAACATATGCCCAAGGCGGGCGAACAGAGACAAATTAACAGGCCCACCTAAAAAAAACCTGTCTTATTACCTGGCTTAGCGCTCGTACAGGAGACACACTTGACATCCGGGGCCTTGTTCTGTACCAAGCACACCTCACACTCCCACGCCCCCTCGGGCTTCATGAACTTGGCACCGAAGCCCACGAGGGGGTTGGCAGCGGACAGAGTCTTGGCCTCCGGGAGAGCAGGGAGAGCCAACGGGGCCTTAACTCCGGTCCCAGGCTTGGCCGTCTCGCAGGCCACACACTTGACCGCTTCCGGCTTGTTCTGAACCAGACAGGTGTCACAGTCCCAGCTTCCTGTGGGCTTCGCGAAAAGCGCCCCGAATCCAGAAGCAGTAGAGGCGGGGTTCAGCCCGGGCGAGGCCGTAAAGGGTTTACTGTCCGTTTTCGCCGAGGGGTTTGAGTTTGGCCGCGGGGCAATGCAGGCCACACACGTACAGTCAGTGGGCTTGTTCTGCAACATGCACACGGCACAGTCCCAGGAGCCCACAGGCGCTCTGAACAACTCCCCCAGGGGAGGAGCGGTGAACGTGGACAGGGCTGGTGCCTCCTCTGGGGCTTTTGGAACAGGGGAGGTCCGTGTAACAGGACATGCAAATCCTACGGTGAGGGAGAGAGGTTAGAGACGCAGAGAGAAGCCCCTAGCAGGCTACATGACAGTCCAGTAGGGGTGTCTCGGTCATTCTCACCGGGTCCTTTGAGGATGTCCAGCACGCTACCAGGTTTCAAGACCTTGGCCGGTTTTAAGGGCCCCTCAAACTCCTCCATGGCCTCACTGGCGGCGTGTTTCACTGCAGTGGAAAAACAGAACGCAACTGACGGTCAGGAAATCGATTTGCCTCAATATGAAGCGTCCAATCCTGTTTCGCGCCAAGCTCACCTGCTGCAGGTTTGGGGCTGGCGGTCCTGCCGTTGGACACTGAAGGAGCCTTTTTCACCGCAGGAGCACTGAAGGTGAATCCAGACTAAAAGAGGGACCAGGGTTAAACGTTGGGAAAGAGTTTTATGGAACAGTCAACCATCACCTCAGTAGTCAGAGATCAAACACCCATACTGTTACAGTGTTCAAAACATGGATGGGACAGCCACTAATCTCTAACAGGAAGTAGACTTTCCTCGGTGAGGTATCCAACAGCAAAGTAACACCTTGGGACCAGTGTTTACCCTGCTGCACAGTCTACTCATGTTTGAGGACCACACACACGCTCCAACAACATACTGCTTGAAATCAGAAGGGGGAGAATGTATTTATTTAGGCTCTCCGGCTACTTACAGACGGTGAGAACGAAAGTGGGCTAGCAGCCGTTGCCATGACGATGGGAGAGGAGAAGGTAAAGGGGGTGGAGGGAGGGGTGGAGGGCGTCGAAGAGGGGGACACCTGAGAAGTACAGGGGGGGGGGGGGGGGAGATCCAGGTCAGTGCGAGCCGATGAACACCTGACCTCATTAGTTAAATCGGGCTTCACTCTGCTTAGGACGGCGAAGGCAAACATTCAACAGGAACCGAGTGGCCCACTGAGGATGTAGGAACAGTACCGACCTTGCTACAGGCGGGTTCCTCCAGGGCGGGGGCGATGGGCGCGGCACTGGGCGTGGCCGTCGCGGTGGGGGCGGAGGCGGCGAAGCTGAAGGCGGGCAGGGTGAAGGACGTGCTGATGGGCAGAGAGATGGTGGGCAGGTCCGGAACCGCGACACCCTGGAGGACCAGAACGGCGCTTGTGAACAACGACCGACCAGGGGGCCGTAGAACGAATGCATCCGTAACCACCGAAGCCCAAAGACGTTATAACGAACGCAGACGACACCCGGTACACGACGGGTCCACACAAGATGCGTTTTTCACGTTCAATCCGAGCCCTCCAAACGGAAGATGTGGAGGTTCCCTGCCAAGTGCATTTTGGGCACTGGTCGTTAAGGGTTACGTTACCCCCCCCCCGGACAGGAAACGGCGTGTCATCACCTGGTCGTCGTGGTGCTTGGAGGGCAGTCGGGAGCTGGTACGCTCCCTCTTCATCTTCCCCCCTCCGGAGGCGCTGTTTGCGGCAGGGGTGCTGGACAGGGGGTACGGAAGAGGACCGCTGCCTTGAGAGGGACCCATCATAGGAGATCGTCCCGTGTGCTGGGAGGGGAGGGACAAAGCGTCAGCACGCTGCAGCTCAGTGGGACGCCATTGGACACGAGTCATGACGATTCAACAGCAGTGCCGGTCCTCACCGTTTCTCTGGGGGTCCAGGGAAGGCCCCCCGGGGTCAGAGAGGGCTTGAAGGACATGGAGCGGTTCCCCGACACGGACGCGGCCGACGGCACCACCAGCTTCTGGACCGGGGGGAGGGGGTGGTCCAGCTGGAGGGGAAACACACCGAAAGGTCTGACAAACACTCCCATCGGCCGTGGTTTACTCCTAGTCTCAGCGTCCTGAAATCTCCCAGAGCCAACCCCCCCTCCCACTAAAGCAAGACTCGTAAGACAAGCAAAAATAGGCGTGAATAAAACGGTTGCACAGTTAAACTGCGCAATAAACCGCTCCGAAAAAACAAGTATTTACAGTAATACTAGAAAATATCCAACATTATAAGCAGGTCTAAGACACTGAGGTTGGCCCATAACATCATTACAGATCTGTGATGTCATTCTTAGACAGAGGCACAGCTGTGCTGTCATAAGCATGTTATTAAGCCACTTGATTTTGTCCAACGATGCCTGTATCTGGTCCGAGTTAACGGGGGAACCTGAAATCTCTCTCTCTGCTAATACCCCTCCTTAACAGAAAAAGATTCAATTTTGATTTCAGTTCCGACAGCTCCTGGGCCGGTCAGTGGACTCGCTACTCGAATGGCCCCATTGTCAGAACCCGGAGACCAGCTGCCACAGCTGGAACTGTTCATCAGCTAGCGAGGGCTCTCCAACCCTGGCCACTGTCGGCCCAGTGAACAGGTGCCCCCCCCCGCCTGACGACTCGTGCAATTACTACAGACACGCGTCGCTAACAGCAGGCCAGAAAAGAGGGGGTGGAGCCTGCACAAAGAAGCCACTATTCACACCAATCGACAGCAGCGTTTGGCTCGGGACCTTTCAGCCACCACTGTTCAGGTCAGCCGGCTCATAATATTGTGGTGCGACAGCCGAAGCAGAAAACACGGCCATGTCGTCAACGCCATGAGGTCAGCTGTTAAGATCAGGAGATTAGGGAGGCTTTTTTTTTTTTTTTTTTACAGAAACACATACCCGTTTCTTCCTGGACTGGAAATGCGAGAGGTCTACAGTGCTGCCGTCGAGTTGCTGTGTAACAACACAGAAATGTGTCAGGACAGTGGGACCATGGGAAGAAATGAGGAAGCAGTGGGACATTCAACACTTACTGCTGATGAGGGAGAGGAAGCCGTAGAGGGGATTCTCTTTGCGTCCTGTTAAAGACGGACAAGACAAACGTGATCCCTTATACATACAACTCCTTGAGAGTATTCAGCCATTTTCAAAATCAAAAGGGCATTCCACATAATCTAGTTACATTTGGTCCTTGGGGCACTTAAACAAAAATTACACTGTACAGCTGAAGGCAGCGGCGCCAGAAAACCCAGAAATGTACAACTCTCAACAACCTCACAACCTATCGAACATCCCGATTGGGACAATAGTGTTTCCCCCCCCTCTAGGTTGCATAGCAACCACGCCGGGCAGAACCATCCCCATTCAACGCAAGCAACAGGGTCACGCATTCAACGCACGCGCTGGTACTCACGGCGAGGGGGCTGGACATGCGTTCCAGCGACTGCAGGATGCGACGGGCCGTGGCGCTGGTCACCCCGCAGGGCTGGGCCCCGGCCGGCTTGGCCTTGATCTGTCTCCGCAACGGAGCCTGGGCGGGAGAGACACACAGATCAGAACCCCCGTCCGATTCGAAGAAGCACTTCATGCAACGCGAACCGGTCCATTCGT